>SNQJ01S0021731.1:50076-60532 GCA_010110895.2 Picea sitchensis | reverse complement strand
CCTCTGAAAGGTACCTCTCTCGGAACCGTTCCTCAAACAGTTCCCATGACACGTCTTCAATGACCATGTTCAGCTGCGGCAGGAGCGTATTCCACCATAGAAGAGCACTCCCCTTCAGTTGAAAGACCTCCATGTGGACCTTCATGTTGGAGGTATAATCGTGAAGTGCGAAGCACATCGCCATATTCTCCAACCATGCCTCGACGGCTGCGCCATCCGGGGCACCAAAGAACTCGGGAAATTTTACCTTCTCGAGTTCACGGTGAATGCTACCTGTAACGGTTGGTGCGCGCGACAGAACCTCAGGGGGTGCCAGCGCCCTGGCCTCGTCTCTGTCCAAACGGCTGATCAGAGCCTCGGACATGCGCTGAAAGGATATCATCATCCCAATAACATCACCAACTGCTATCTGCTCCTATCCGAGAACCTGCTCGCCTCCCTGGGGGTTAGACCCCTCAGGCATGGATGCTGCTAGAGGCATCACGCCTCCTCCCCTAGCACCCTATCGTCTCCCTCCGCGGTGTCCTCTAACCATGATTACCTGCATGCACAGAATCAACTCAATCAACAACAGTATAATCAATCTAATCCTATCAACGAAAGCTGTAGCGAATCCCAAGTCGTGGGTCGAACCGGCTCTGATACCATATGTAAGAACCCTCCTTGTTACGACAACAACTCTGACAACAGGTGCAAGTTTTTTTTTTTTTTTTTAAATGTGTGTGCGCGTGGGTAGAAAGGAACAGACACACATGTCTCTACGTCACCACCCGATGAATAACAAGATGCAACCACGAGGATCACAACAAGAAGACATGATGCACAACAAAATATGCATGCAATGAACAACCCAAGACATAAGGTGCACTACAGGTAACTGCAACAATAACGACATACTGGGTTAGGTACCGTACGAAAACAGAAGGTAGAATCCATGGTAGTAGGTTTACTATTTCTGCACAGGAAAGCATGGCATTTAATCTTAGTCCTCTGCTCCGGAGAGAGAGGAGGTCAGATAGGCTCCTGGCCATCTGCTCAGGCAGAAACTAGTAATCCCCTCAGGTGTGTCGCAAGACTTTAATAACGACCAACCACTATTGAGACTCGAAGACATCAATCATAGATCAATTGCTCCATTGGTTTTCCGTTAAGCGACGAGTACCATCCCAGTCTTAATAATGTACATTAGTTTACTTGCAAAATCCCGGTTTACTAAATCATAATGAAACTACCATCGCGTCTCCATAACATAACCATGTCAAATTATGCTATTAATAACAATAACTTTTTTCAGTAACAAATTCAATAATCTAACAACATCCTTCCATCTAACATTATCCTAGCATTGTCGTTGAATAACAATGCATTTCATGCTTCACCACCTACTAATAGCAATCACATAATTAACCTTGCAACTAACTAATATGGCAATAACAACTCAATGACCATTTAATAACCATTAATTAATAACATCACAGTTACAATTAAATGCATTGAAAATTTAAATAATAAGGACCGCTTAACTATTCATTAAAACAATGTAAAACAATCATTACCATAACATTAGCCGTTACTTAATCAGTACATTTCATATATTGGTAGCATAGTTCTAGACAATGACATAATACATTACTATTGGGGCTTTGTTTTGTCTAGTCCAGAGCATTTTGAAAAGTTAAATACGACAAGAGAAATAATTGCTCTATGAACATTAATTTGCAGATATAGAAGGCAATTATGATAAAGAAACTCATACTTAAGTTCATGTTTTTTTTTTTAACATCCATTCTTGAAGTATTAATGTCTTAATAACTTTCTTTATTCTCATCACCAACATCATCCCCAAAGGTTCAATAAATCAAATGATAGAGCAATGCATTTTCAAAGATAAAATTTTAAAAATACATATTTAATTTTACCTTTAAAAATTTAATTCTTATTATATTCAATTTAAAATATTTTTTTTTATTTAAACGTATATAAAGTCATATGTTTTATATTTTGTATTTTAATATTTAATAATATTGTCCATAGTTTTTAATTTAACTCTCCAACAAACTAACTTAAAATACGTTCAATCATATTTAAATTATGTTTACTTAAAATATACAATGTTAAATTTGAATTTCACAAATTACATTTTTGGCATTCCGGACTTAATCGTATAAACAAATTCCAGTATACTAACCTTCCATAAACCATCACGACCTTGAAAATAGGCGTGCATTCACCTTACCGTTTACATTTATTTCACCCATCGCTAATTTATGAGCATTTGAGGTGGGAAAGGATGGGGTTCTTCTCACTCTACCCAACACAGGTTAATGATCGGCAACCTGGCGGATGGTGGGCACTTGTCATGCTACCGAACTCAACGACACAGCAACCCAAAAAAAAAGCACAGTTTCATATACCACGGAGGAGATGGGGTTCCTGCTAAACCCTTAAGATACGCTACGCAGGCTCCACGAAAATGATAATGACTGTAAGGACACGCTCTTTCAGAGAGGATAAGGATGTAATTCTTTTAATGATGGGAACGCCAAGGCTTGACCGAGGATAAAAAAAATCCCATATTCGGAAGGATCTGGACTGTACTAGAAGCTACAGATATCCTCCGCAATATAAAGGACAGTTCATGACCAATGTATTAAAGAAATCAACAGAAACTTTGGATAGAAAATTCAGCATATGTCACAATGAAGTGCCTTTGGGATAGTCACTTTTCCTGCAACAGTCGTTCCACATGCAACGGATTCGACTCCATCTAACATTTTAGGGTTCAAGGTTTACTAGAATTTCTGGTTCAATGTTTACCAGTATTAGTTGGGTTGCTTTTATAAATTTATCAACAAAAAGAGAACAGAACAGACCTTCAAAATTATTAACATCCACTAGAATGTTTGGCAAAGCACGAAAGGTCAAAGCGGATATTTGATACCAAGGAAGCAGATAAAGTCTGCAAAATTCTTGCTTAAGAATTTGAATTAAAACATTTGGGTACTCTACGTGAGGCTATTGAATAAACACACTTAAAATAATACAATTACCTAGGTTTTTGTTTCCATTTTTACATAACGGAATGCCTACTCCACCTCAATTACAACATACTACAAAACCATAAAATGTTGAACCAAGAAAGACAATAAAACGAGAGATGCGAAAATATTAATATCGCTAAGTGTATAATCTGCAACGATACCTTAATGGAAGAATAATAATAGGAGTGTTCACTGCGTCTCCGAAATGGCAAAGTAAAACATATGAGAAAACCATAAAATATAAGCAAACGAAATACTGAAAAAGATACGAGTTATGAGATAGTGTAGTTACCATATACGAATTCGTATTTTGAGTTTTCAAGCATTTCAGGCCCACTAGCAGAGATGTTCGCTAACTATCGCCTTGTTGGGTTTAACCAACTAGTGGATTCGCATTCGTACTAGTTTATATAGGAGTTTCTGGTTGATGGGTAATTTACTGCCCAGGAATTGATAAATTAAATCGATGAAAACGCATACAGGCGAATACACCGACAGGAAATAAAGACACCCTCGACAGAAATGCAAAAACGATTCTAGGTGGTAAGTAAAATGGCGGTGTATGCAACGCCTAGGAATCTAGACGACCCACAGTCATCAAAACGCCCCGGCAAATGTAAAACGCCCACGGTAGAAGGTTAAAACGATTTCTGGGTTGTGAGGTAAAAAGGCCGTGAATGAAAACGCTCAAAAAGTCGAACGCCTACAGCAAAATGTAAAAATGCCCATAAACAAAATTGCCAGAACCCTAAACTGTGCCAAAACGAAGAACCATAAACTGCCCTGCTAACTTCTTACAGCATAAAAAGGAGTCGATTCCTGAGGTTCATTGCAACCATTCTAAACCAATCTTTATCATAAAACTTAAGCATTCATCCAAATAAAAACACAGCCATCTAAATTTTCAGACATAAACACAGGCTAGCATTCATCCAAAATAAAAATCTACCTAGCATTCATCCAAAATAAAAATCTACCTAGCATTCATCCAAAATAAAAACATACCTTGGCTTGTTCCCCCGCTCCGGATGGCGTCCGCGTGCTCCTTGATGCTCTCGCTTTTCGCCCGTAGAGGACTCACCGGTACCTCCCAGCCAAATGCTAGGGGTACTATGCTTCCCCCTCAGCCCCCCGAGCCGCAAAGGGGCCACACACAACCCAGACAGTAGCCTAGCTTCCCAGCTCGCCTCCAAGGCTGAGCTACCACTCAAGTCAGTTGAGAAAATCCCCAACTCCAACAAGCAATCCGTCCAGTCTCAAGTTTGGAAGCATAACAATACCCAATAGTTGAATCCCCTTCCTTTCCCCCATCCCCTTTCTTTTATCCTCTTTTTTTTTTTACCTAATCACATTTTGTTGTAGGTTTTTAATCAAAAACCCTAAATCATATTTCTTTTAAGTTCCCCCCCACCTTTTATTTAAATTTTTTTTTTGAAAACTCAAAAAAAAGTAAATGCGCTAAGCATCTTTTCATTATATATTTTAAATTCATATATATTTATATATATTTTTTTCTTTTAAACTCCCATTAGTTAACCAATTGATTTCTCCTTTTCAAATTTACAACCACCTAATTGAATTAATTTCCTAAATCTCTTTATTTTACCCTACACACTTTATGAAGACTCACATTAGCTTAAGTGGGTTTTTTTTTGTTTAATTTCATTATTAGCACCGGTATTGTTAATGCTAGCTAGTCGGAAATGAAATTCTAATGTTATTTGAAAGGCAGAGCTATTGTGAGCTAGAATATAATGGCATTGTTATTAGGAGATGGTTAAGTTTTTTGATTATTATGTTAGGGCGAAGTAGTAGTACCTTCACTAAAAAGATGAATTATCAGCTTATTACTGGGAATGAGGAAAGGCCTTATGTATGCAATTAAGGAAGGAATTACTTTATGAATTCAATTAACGGAGGAATTTTTTTATGTATTTAACTAAGGAAGGGAACTCCTTGGATTAGGTGGAGGTTGCAAATCATAGGGGTAATGAATATTTAATGTATAGTCTTGATTTATGTTTTTTTTTTTACATAGGGCTCAAATTCTGCACTGGTGACGCCTGGTTAGGGGAATTGTTTAACGATTTAATCAGGTTTTGATGTCTTATGGCTACTTAGGTTGACTCCTTCTTCCCCATTATTGCGACGTTCCCTTCAAGACGCACCACATGCTCCAAGGGTGCCACTCGCCTCTTGAATTTCTTTTGTGCGACGTGCCCTTCAGTATGCACCACGTGCTCCAAGGGTGCCACTTCCCAACTGGACTGATTGGTAGACATCTATAACCCCTGGAGTCAACACTCCGCCAGGTGAACTTGTGGGAGACTAAGGGCTCTAAGGGGTAAGGCCCCCACCTTATTGCATGCCCCTTAGAATCATCATGAGAGACTGTCGCAGTCTGCCCTCACGGCATCGTGGATCCTCTCAAACTAGGTAATCGTTAACCTACAGTTTGGGCCACGGCGGGAGTGCTAGTAGGCGGTGGCAGGGCTGCTGTCCACCCCTCTCCCTCAACCTCTCTGCGCAAATGGTGTGTGGCCCCTTTACTACATACGTGAGTCTGGTCGGAGAGCTATCAGAGTGAAGCTGCATCATCAGCAATCGAATTAAATGTCAACATCAAATCATCAAATCAGTCATCAACAATCAGGTCAGAAATGTCAACATCAAATCATCAAATCAATGAAACATCACAGTAAATATATCAACTCAAAAGAACACTCCCTGACTCAGTCCGGAGTCCAAGGGGGTTCTACCGATGCCTCTGCATCCTCAAGGTCAAAAACCCTGCACACTCAATAAAACAGAGTCAGCAGCACCTGTGTCAATCAAATAGTAACACATCATGTCATCTGTCAATTGCATCATAATCAAGTATAAAAGGTCCAGATCACTTGCGAGCAAGTGTCCTCAAATAATAAGTTTCTCAGTGCGCCAGAGCGGGATGTTACATTTAATTTATCCAATATGAATGTTGAAATTTTACATAACCATTAGGGAATGTCACATTCTAACATAACCCTTGATGAACATCACAATGTGACAAAACCATTAATAAACATAACAATGTGACATCACATTCGATGAACATTGTAGCATGAAAAAATTCTTAACTAACATTGTAATGTGACATCCCATTTGATAAATATTATATTGTCACATAACCATTAACACTAGAAGATGAATGTCTCAATATGAAATAACAATTACTAAATGCCACAATCTAAGATAACCCTCGATGATTATCACAATCTTGTGATACCCTTAATATTATTAATCAACACCACAATGTGACATAACCATTCATGAATATAGGAAGCCAACACAGGTCAAGCAAGATCGATGTCTCAATGTCACATAACCATTAATAACATCAAAATCAAATATATCCATATTATAAAGTAATCCAAAATAATTGTTGCATTCTAACACAACCATTGGAGAATGTCACAACTCCAAAAAAAACCCTTGATGAACATTTCAATGCGACAAAACCCTTAATAAATGTCCAAATATGACACCACATTTGTTTAATTTCACAATCCAAAAAAAACCTTTGTGGCATCACAATGGGACATGACATTTGATGATTGTTGCAATATTACATACCCATTAATGTGGAAAGATGAATGTCTCAATTTAAAATAACCATTCAGAAATGCATTAAGTAAGTGAAGATGAAACTCATAATTTGACATAAACATTTAATATTGTCACAACCCAACATAACCCTTGATGAACATTTCAATGTGACAAAACACTTAATGAATGTCACAATGTCACATCACATTTCATTAATACCACAATGCGAAAAAATCCTTAATGAACATCACAATGTGACATTACATTTTATGAACACCATAATTTCACATGGCCATTGATGTGGAAATATGAAGGTTGCAACTCGAAATAACCATTACGGAATGTTGCAATTAAACATAACCCTCAGTAAATGTTGCAATGTGACAAAATCCCTTATGAATGTCACAATGTGACATCACATTTCATTAATCGTTAAGGAACATTGTAATGTGACATGACATTTTGATGAATTGTATATTGTTACATAACCATTAATGTGAGAAGATGAACATCGTAATCCGATTTAACCATTACGCAACATAAAAATTTCACATAAACTAAGTGAAAATGAAAGTTTCAATCTCACATTACCATTGAAGAATGTCACAACCCTTGATGAACGCTCCAATGTGACATCTCATTTCATTAACACCACAATGCGACAAAAATTAATGCTATAATGCGACAAAACCCTTAATGAACATCACAATGTGACATGACATTTTATGAATGCCACAATGTGACATGGATGTTATCATGACAAGATGAATGACACAGTCCAAAAAACCATTAATGAATGTCACAATATGACATAACCCTCAATGAATGTTTCATTGTGACAAAATAATTTATGAGTGTCACAATCTCACATCACATTTCATTAATCTCATAATCTGAAAAAAACCCTAATGGACATCACAATGTGCCATGAAATTTGATGAATGAATGCCACAATGTCACATAATTGTTAACACAACGAGATGAATGTTCCAATCTAAAATAACCATAAATGAATTTTCCAATCCAACATAACCCTCAATCAATGTCACAATGTGACATAATGATTATGAATGTCACAGTGTGACATCGCATTTAATTTGATCGACAATGCAATGTTACATAACCATTCATGAATGTAGGAATTCGACACAAGTCAACCAAAATGGATGTCTCAATGCCACATAATCATTGAGAAAATCACAACAAAAAATATACATATTATAAAGTAAGCCAAAGTGAATGTTACAATCTAACATAACCATTGAAGAATGTCACAACCCAACAAAACCCTTGATGATGATTGCAATGCAACAAAACCCTTAATAAATGGCATAATGTGACAAAAACCTTAATGAACATCATAATGTGACATGGGATTTATGAATTCCACAATGTTACATAGACATTAATGGCGCAAGATGAATTTCTCAATTTGAAATAACCATTAGTCAATGTAACAATTTCACATAAAGTAAGCCAAAATGAAAGTGACAATCTGACATAACCATTGAAGAATGTCACAACCCAACATATCCCCATATCCCTTGATGAACATTGGAATGTGACAAAACCCTTAATGAGTGTCATAATGTGAGAACACATTTCATTATTGCCACAATGTGAGAAAACCCTTAATGAACATCGCAATGTGACTTCACATTTGATGAAGACCACATTGCAACATGGTTGTTAATATGGCAAGATGAATGTCAAAATATGAAATAACTATTAGGTAATGTCACAATCCAACATAACCCTTGATGAATGTCACAATATGACAAAATCCTTTATGAATGTCACAATGCAACATCGAAAATATGAATGTTGCAGTATGAAATAACCATAAAGGAATGTTGAAATCTAAAATAACCCTTCATGATTGTCGCAATCCAATTGACACAACAATGGGACATAACCTTTCAAAATGTAGGAAGTTAACACAAGTCAACCGACATGAATGTCTCAATGTGACATAACCAATGTAGAACATTGCAATCAAACATATCCATGTTATAAAGTAAGCCAAAATGGATGTTACAATCTATCATAATGATTGAAGAATGCCAAAAATAAAACAACAAAACATGTAATGAGTGTTGCAATGTGACAAAACCTTTAATAAATGTCACAATTTTTCATCACATTTGATTAATGTCACAATGAGACAAAACCTGTAATGAACATTGCAATGTGACATGATATTTGATTAATGACATAATATGACATAGCCATTAAAGTGGAAAGATGAATGTCGCAATCTAAAATAACCATTAAGAAACCAAACAATTTGACATAAACATAGTTGAGATGAATGTCGTAATGCGACATAACAATGCTTGAATGGCGTAATCCAAAATAAACCAACATGTGGCAATGAGACGAAACCCTTGATCAATGTTGTAATGCAACAATACCTTTGATCAACTCTGCAATATGACATAACTATTGATAATATTATTAAACCATTAACCTTGGCCAACCACAATCAAACACCATATTCAACCATAATGAACAACGGTGAGCCTCAATCAACTAAACTTCATGTGAGATATCCTTGATGACTATCACAATGCAACTTAACCATTTGTGATTCAAAACATAAATGTTCTACATAAGCCAATGAAGATGAATGTTACAATTTAGCATAACTATAGAGGGATGTGCTTTATGGCCAACCAAAGTTAAAAAAATACAATACAACATAACCATCGATGAACATTGGAATGCAACATAAATACTAAGGAACATAGCAATCTAACATAAATTAAGCCAAAATGAATGTCACAATATGTCATAACCATTGAATAATGTCACAACCCAACATAACACTTGATGAATGTTGCAATCCGAAATAACTATTAAAGAATGTTTCAATCCATCATAACCCTATCAAATATAATATTATAATAATATCAACTATAATATTATAATTTTTAATTATTAATAATATTATTTAGCGAACTATAATGTGAAAATGTTTCGTTGTTTATGGTTATTTTGCATTGAAACAATCATGTTGCCATGTAAATGGCTATGTAACGTTGCATAATTCATCAAATGTCTTGTCACATTGTGATGTTCATTAAGGATTTTGTCGCAAGTGACATTAATCAAATGTGATGTCACATTGTGACATCTATTAAGGGTTTTGTCACATTACAACGTTCATCAAGGCTTTTGTTGGGTAGTGACATCCTTCAATGGTTGTGTTAGATTGTAACATTGATTTTGGCTTACTTTATAATATGGATATGTTTAATTGTGATGTTCTCAATGGTTATGTGACATTGAGACATCTTGATGAATGTCACAATGTGACATAGCCATTACTATGGCAAGATAAATGTTGCAATTGGAAATAACTACTAAGAATTATTGTGATCCAACATAACCCTATCAAATATAATATTATAATATTATAATACTATCAACTATAATATTATAATATTATAACTTCATATTATTAATAATATTATTTACTACAATATTATTTACCCAACTATAACAACAACTATAATATTAATATGTAATATTAACGAGCAATATGATTGTTGCAATCCTCAATAACCATTAAGGAATTTTGCAATCCAACATAACCTTATCAACTATTGTGCTATAATTTTATATTATTAATAATATTGTTTAGTATAATATTATTTAGCCAACTATAACTGCAATTAAAATATTATGATATTAGATTAGATTAACAAAAACCACAAATACTAATATAGCATTGTTAATAACATTAATGTAACTAAAAAACATTTTTATTATTTTTAATATAAATTTGAATAATAAAAGTTAATATAAATTTTATTAAACATACTAAA
>SNQJ01S0021731.1:3315-22059 GCA_010110895.2 Picea sitchensis | reverse complement strand
GCGAAGTTTCGATAGAGGGGACAGAAAGTCAGCGAGTTGACTGGGCGTTGGGCCTCGGGGACCCTAGAAGCCAGTGCTCAACCTTTGAACTCGCGATAGCGAAGAAAGGAGGATCGTGCGAGGAGAGAATCTGTGGGTAGAAAAGTCCCGATAAGGGATTTGAAGAGCATTTCGGCTCTTCGGGTCAAAATAAATAGAAGGTCCTGGTGGGAGCAGGAGTGGCCTGGGTGGTGCGTTTGCAACAAGTGGTATCAGAGCCGAAATTCTTGTCTGTATATCTCAGGCAGGAAGAGGCAGAAAAGGAAATGAGTACTCTGATCTGCATCAGGTGGTATCAAAGCTGATACTTTATCTGTATATTTCAGGCAAGAGGAGTGAAGAAGAGAAGAAGCTCTCAGATACATAGCAAGCGGTATCGGAGCGAGAAAATCTCTCTGTTTTCTGTAGCAGAGAAGAAAGGAAATTTTCACCATGCCGCTGAGGCGTGAAAGACAATCACTCGATCCAGAGGATAGGGGAAACCAGAGAGGAAGAGGAAGACAAGCTCAGAATCCAGAAATGGAAAAGCAGATACGTGATCTCAGGGTGAGATTGGAAGATATGGAAGAGGCGCAGAGACGCACAACCAGTGCTGGAGATCTAAGTGACTCCGAAGGCGAAGTTGAAGTTGAACAACAAGGAGAAGTTGCAGCAGAGGATGCAGCAAACCAACGATTGATTAAAGCTATCGCCCGGATGAGTTCAAAGACAAAAATGGACATCCCGACTTATGAAGGTAATCTGGATGTAGAAGAGTTCCTAGATTGGATTAGAGCTCTTGACACCTACTTTGATTATGAGGATATCGAAGAGGATAAAAAGGTCAGACATGTTGTCACCAAATTGAAGGGACATGCAGCATTATGGTGGGATGAACTTCAAGCATACAGACGCTCCAAAGGCAAGCAAAATATCAAAAACTGGAATCAAATGATTGCGATGATGAAGGCAAAATTCATCCCAAGGGATTATCAGATCACACTGTTCAGGAGGATGCAGAACCTGAGGCAGAAGTTGATGTCAGTAAAGGAGTACACTGAGGAATTTTATAAGCTCAATATCAGAGCGGGTCATTGGGAGAGTGATGATGAAAAAGTGGCCAGGTATATGAATGGCTTGTGGGTACGATATCCCGGACGAGATGAGTATGACAACCGTCAGAAACGGTGGAGGATGCGTATCAGATGGCGCTTAAAGCTGAGGAAAAGATAAGCCGTAAGCCAGCACAGCGGGGCAGAGGTAGGAGCCAACCAAGGGGTAAATCTGTTGCTCAAGATAAGTTCCAGAAATCTAAGGATGACTGGAAAAAGCCTCAGACTAAACCAGAAAGAGGTGGAAGTTCGCAGCGAGGGTAGCACGCTGAACAGAGAAGGCAGCAGACAGAACAAGGCAGAGGATACGCTGACGCTAACACTTTTCCTCGTACCAGAGGTAGGGGAAGAGGCAGAGGTAAATTCATCACATGCTACACATGTGGGAAATATGGACACAAGGCAGTTGATTGTTTGGAAAGGAAGAGAGATGGAGGAGAAGCTCACATCGCGCAAGAACAGAGGAGAGATGTTGAGGAAGAAGACATAGAAGACAAAAGGTCATTGATGATGCGTAAGGTTCTCTTAACACCGAAGAAGGAGGGGGAGGACATGGTTCAAAGAAACAGGCATTTCAGATCCACATGCAAGACCAAAGACAGGAAGTGCAAAGTTATTATGGATAGCGGAAGCACAGACAATCTCGTTTCGACCGAGATGGTGGAAAAGTTGGAATTGGAAACAACTGATCAACCGAGGCCATACAAAGTTTCATGGCTGCAGAAGGGACATCAGGTAAATGTCACTAAATAGTGCTTAGTGGACATAAAGATAGGAGGATACAATGATAGAATTCTATGTGATGTTATCCCTATGGATGTATGTCATTTATTGCTAGGCAGACCATGGCAATATGACAGAAACGTAATTCATGATGGGAAGATGAATACGTACACTTTGGAGAAGAATGGGAAGGAACATACACTACTTCCAATTAAAGATGTAGAAGTAAAACTAGAATCGAGAAATGAAATACTTCTCATGAGTGGAAAGGAACTTCTGGTGGAAGTGAAGAAGAAGGAAGTTCCACAATTCTTTGTGGTCAGAAAACCAAGAGTTGTTTTGACCAGCACAAGAGTGGATGACTTGCCGGAAGCAATTCAGGAACTGCTGGAAGAGTTCGCTGATATTGTGGTAGACGAATTACCTCATTCATTGTCGCCGATAAGGAGTGTGAGTCATCACATAGACCTCATACCAGGGGCTAGTTTACCGAACAAAGATGCATATAGGTTGACGCCGCAGGAAAATGAGGAAGTCAAAATTCAGGTGCAGGAACTATTGGATAAAGGACTGATCAAAGAAAGTTTAAGTCAGTGTGTCGTTCCAACGGTACTGAGTCCAAAGAAAGATGGTGGTTGGAGGATGTTTACAGACTCCAGAGCCATTAACAAAATAACCATCAGGTATAGGTTTCCATTGCCATGGATGGATGACTTGATGGACTGCTTGAGTGGAGCTAATTTTTTTTCAAAGATTGATTTGAAAAGAGGATATCATTAGATTCGCATGAGGGAAGGCGATGAATGGAAGACAACCTTCAAGACTAACGAAGGGTTGTACGAGTGGCTATTCATGCCGTTTGGTTTGACGAATGCACCGAGTAACTTCATGAGGTTAATGAATGAAGTGTTGAAGGAATTCATTGGTAAGTTTGTCATTGTTTATTTGGATGACATTTTGATTTTTAGTAAATCAAAAGAAGAGCATTTGAAGCATTTAGCTGAAGTAATGAATAGGCTACAGCGAGAGAAGTTGTTGATCAACATGAGGAAATATTCATTTATGAAGATAGAACTCATTTACTTGGGGTTTGTCATATCGGCAAATGAATTGAAGATGGATCCAAGTAAAGTAGAGGTATATAAAGAATGGCCATCACCGAGAAATGTTTTCGAGGTGAGAAGTTTCCATGGTTTGGCTAGTTTCTACCGGAAATTCATCGGTAATTTCAGTGGAATTAGCACAACAATGATGGACACTGTCAAGAAAAGACATAAATCTTTTCATTGGACTGAAGAGGCAGAAAATAACTTCAATCTATTGAAGCGAAATATCACAGAACAGCCGGTTTTAGTGTTGCCGAATTTTTCAAAAGTGTTCCAGGTGAATTGCGACGCAAGTGGCTTTGCCATAGGAGCGGTCTTGAGTCAGGAGGACAGACCAATTTCATATTTTAGAGAGAATATGGATGAGGAAAAAATTAAGTACTCCACGTATGATAAAGAATTTTATTCTTTCATACAGGCGCTAAAAAAGTGGAGGCATTACTTGATCCCAAAAGAATTTGTTTTGTATAGTGATAATCATGCTTTACAGTTTGTGACTCAACAGGAGAAGTTGAATCAGAAACATGCTAAATGGGTAGAGTATATGCAAAACTTTACATTTGTAATTAAACACATTTCAGGTACTTCTAACAAAGTGGTTGATGCTTTGAGCAGGAAATGTTTGTTGCTGCAGGAGTTCCGGATCAAAACATTGGGTTTTGAAAACCTTAAGGACATGTATGCAGGTGATGCAGATTTTGCAGAGGCATATGAGGCAGCTGAGAATCCAGTTCTTAGAGACAACAGCCCATGGATAGATTATATGATCCATGAGGGATTGTTGTTCAGAGGAAACTAGTTATGTATTCCAAATTGCTCCATGAGGGAGAATCTGCTAAAAGAGAAGCACAGTGGTGGATTAGCAGGGCATTTTGGCCATGATAAGACATTTGCAAAGTTGAACGAAGCATACTTTTGGCCAGGGATGCGGTTGGAAGTCAAAAATTTTGTTGACCGATGTAGAATTTGTCAGCATTCCAAGGGAAGAAAGCAGAATACATGATTCTATCAGTCATTACCCATACCTGACAGACCGTGGGATGAAATCAATATGGATTTTGTATTGGGATTTCCTAGGACGCAAAGAGGAAATGATCTGATCTTTTTGGTGGTTGAAAGGTTTTCCAAAATGGCACATTTTATTCCATGCCAGAAGACCAGCGATCCGACTCATATCACGAATTTGTTCTTCAAGGAGATTGTTAGACTTCATGGTTTACCCAGAAGAATAGTATCAGACAGGGATACGAAATTCATTGGAAATTTCTGGAGGACATTCTGGAAGAAGATGGGGACTAACTTAATGTTTAGTTCATCCTATCATCCTCAGACGGATGGGAAAACAAAGGTAGTGAATAGAAGTCTGGGAGATTTATTGAGAAGCTTGGTAACAGAGCACCACAGTAGTTGGGACAATGTGTTGCCACAAGCAGAGTTTGCATTCAACGACTCAGTGAACAGGTAGCCAAGAGGAGTATCTGAACTGAGAGATTCAGAGCAGATAATAACCAGGAGTGAAAACGTTGAAGACTTCGCAGAGGCGATGGAGGAACTTCACAGCAGGGTGAAGCAGTGATTGCTGGAATCAAACTAGGCATACAAGTGTAGAGCGGATCATCATCGGAGACAACTTCAATTCGAATTTGGTGATCTAGTTCTAGCACATCTGAGGAAGGAAAGGTTCCCAAGGGGAACATACAACAAGCTAAAAATGAAGAAAATTGGGCTATGCAGAGTCCTAAAGAAATTGGGAGAAAACGCTTATGAGATTGAGTTGTTGGATGAGATCGGAATATCTCCGACATTCAATGTCTCAGACTTATGTCCATATAAGGATGAGGAAGCAGGAGCTGGAAGTGATGAACAACCAGAGATCCAGTGGTAGAAGCAGATGCAGATTGCAGAAAAGCCACAGATGGAGCGTATACTTGATAAAAGAGTCAGAAAAAACACCAGACGGAAGCAATACTTCGAGTATCTGGTGAAATGGCAGAATCACCCAATGGAAGATGCCAGTTGGGAGACTGAAGAAGAAATTCAAAAGCATGGACAGACCATGCAAGAGCTCATGGACAGGAGCCCATGAAAGTTTTCAAGCCAAGGAGTATGATGCAGGAGCAACCAACTCATCAAGCGAGCCAACGCATTCAAGCGGAGAACATTAGCTAGATTGACAAACCCAATATTTTTAAAGCGCTTTGGGGATTGTAGCACAAGCCTTTAATAAGACCNTGTATTGGACCTTGAGCCTTAAGCTCTCGTCCTTTAGTATATAGGAGGCATTTAATAGATTTAATGCTGGTAGATAGAATGTTAAGTCTAGATTTGATTGTTTAGAGACCGAGAGGGAAAACGGATATAGACACCCCTCATTGTATCATTGTAAGATAGATGGAGAGATTGAGAGCAAAGGAGAGAAGAGCATGCATAGAACTATGTGAAGAACACCCATGTATATGATATTGAATTAATAGAAGGAAGCTTTGATTCAAATCCATGGTTATGTGTCTATTCTCTGTGTATTGATGTTATGCTCGTGAATGTTTGCTTTCTTGTGATGCATTTTCTTTGTATATGTTGTGCATGTGATTTCATGATTCTCGAACTGAAGTCTGAAAGGGAGAGAGAGTGAGGTTCAATAGTTTATCTATCTCAGCCAGGAGTTTCCTGCAAAGAGTGTAGTTGAATTCATCCACATAGAGTGCGTTGATGAAGGCTAGAAGTTAACCTTTGTTCTCACTCACCCAGAAGCGGATTAGGATCATTGAAGTCGTGCAAGATGTGCGCAGGTGAAGAAGAAGAAGTCTCAGTTGTAAGTCTGAGCGAGAGAAGGTCAAAGACTGTTGTTGCAGGAGTTGCACAGAGTTGAAGAAGTTCGAACACTTCAAGTGTTTACGAGGTTTCCGTAAGGGGTGCACGCAAGTTCCTCTAAAAGAACCAGAGTGGAAAGTTCAAGGAGGTTTAGCACCTTCATGATATTGTTAAGGAAACTCACAGGAGTTTTCATGCCATGAACTATTCAAGGAAAGAGTTGCACGCGCAGGCGCTAGTAGGCAAAGTGCAATGAATAATACTTAGTCGTTCTCGGGGAATCATCGAGAAGGAGAAATCGACGGTCAAGGTTCACAGAGGAAAGTCGCGAGATCCAGTCAGCCGTTAGATCTTGGAATATTTGCATAGGGATTAAGTCCCTGCGAGCGAATTGGAGTCATCGAAGTTGAGGACAGGTGTCAGAGATCAGGGATCTCGTGATCTCGGGACTCGCAGGGTGAAAGTCCGAATATTAGAGGTCAAAAGGTGCGAGGTTGCGAGACGCGATACCACGATGGGGGACCGTGTGGCCCACGGATAAAGTTAGTGGAAGACAGGTGGCAGAGATCGAGGATCTCGTGAATTCGGCACTCGTCAGTTGGAGAGGCAAAGAATTGTGCCAAAAAGTCACGAGGCACAAGGTCCCGAGAGTACGGAAGGTGAGAGTACGAAATCTCGGCACCTCGGCACTCGTGAGTTGGAGCTGCAAGGGATAGCGTCCAAAAGTCACGAGACGCGAGGTCGCGAGGTGACGAAGTGGCGAGTAGGTTGTGAGCCGTCCATTTGAAGGGGACATGTGTCAAAGATCGGGGATCTCGTGAACTCGGGGCTCGCGAGGTGAAAGTCCAACTATTGGAGGTCTAAAGACGTGAGGTGCGAGGTCACGAGAAGGCGAGAGTACGGAAGGTACGGCATCTCGACACATCGGGACTCGGAGGTTGGAAGCCCAAGGGCTGGGAGCCGCGAGTAGCGAAGTCGCGATAGTGCGAGATCGCGATAGAAGCAAAGTTCCGATAAAGGGGACAGAAAGTCAGCAAGTTGACTGGGCGTCGGGCCTCGGGGACCCGAGAACCCAGTGCTCAACCTTTGAACTCGCGAGATCGCGAGTTCCGGTTCTCCGATAGCGAAGAAAGGAGGATCGTGCGAGGAGAGAATCTGTGGGTAAAAAAGTCCCGATAAGGGATTTGAAGAGCGTTTCGGCTCTTCGGGTCGAAAGAAAGAGAAGGTCCTGGTGGGAGCAGGCATGGCCTGGGTGGCGCATTTGCAACACATTGCTTACTCGGATTATTCAAGGAGCGAGTGCTTGAGTCGAGTTCAGTAGATTGCAGTTTCCTGTTGTCTGTAGGTTCTGATGCGTTGATTTCCAGGTTCTCCAGGAATGATTTCTTGGATTAGCTACCCACATGTCAGCTACTTTAGCTATGACAAGGTTGCGTATGTGGTGTTCATAATGGAGAAGAGTCTCATCTGATTGAAGAGGTGGTAGCTATTTCCAGGAGTCAATCCAGAACCTGGGCGTTTGGTGGTTGTTGGTTTCCCAAAAGGCATGCTCCTGGATTAGTGGTCTATTCCTCCAAGAAGCATTCCAGATGTTAGAGCGTTGAAGTTTGTCCTGCATTCGGATCCAATTTGAATGTTGGATTTCCCAAAGCTAAGCCCATATTTCTGTTGGAGTTTTTATCCATCGCCACTAGATCTTCACTCCCATAGTGTTGTTGAGTTTTCCCGGGTCGCGGAGGTTGAGCCCTCCCAGGGCCTTTGGTTTGAAAACTTTTTCCCAGCTGACTAGAGCCCATTTCTTGTCGAGGTTGTGGCCATTCCAAAGGAAGTTTCTATGAAGATTTTAGATTTTCTTTATGACTGATTGAGGGGTAGAAAGAGAAGAGAAATGATAAGCGGGTATGGCTTGGTGAATAGATTTGAGGAGGGTGATTCTAGCTGGGAGATTGAGCGAGCGAAAGGTCCAGTTGCTGAGGTGGTTAGAGATGGAGAGTAGGAGAGAGTCCCACAAGAGGTTGCAGGCTACCGAATATGAAAAGGGGAGGCCTAGGTAATGAGATGGTATGGAATAGACCAGAATGGAAAGTAACTGAGAGATGTGTTGCTGGATGGCTTTGGGGGTATTGAATAAGAAAAGTTGTGATTTAGCTAGGTTAAAGGAGGTGTCAATGGTGTCGCTGAAGTCAGAGAGGATGAGTTTAATCTTGTTGGCTTATTGTGCCTTAGGTGTGTTCATTATCATTGTGTCATCTACAAATTGACTGTGGGAGGCTGCAGGCTTAAGCCCGTGAAGGGGGAGGCCTTACATAGATCCTTTTTTTATGGAAGATTTTATGTAGCACCCCAGACCCTCTGCCATAATTGCAAAGAGAAAGGGGGAGAGATGATCCCCTTGTCTTAATCCCTGCAAGGGGGAGAAGGGTGGGAGGGGGTGCCATTAACAAGGATTGAGAAAAAAGTGGAGGAGATGAGGTTCAAGATCCAATTTATCCAATTGGTGTAGAAGTCGAAGGCTGTTAAGACCTCTTTTGTGTATTTCCAGATTAGTTTATCAAAGGCTTTTGAGAGGTCAAGCTTGAGAAGCATACCTGGCATACGTGTACTTTTGAGTGCGTGGATGACCTCAGGGACCAGAATGACTGCTCCTTAGAAATGATTAAGGGGAGGATTGGTTTGAGTCTAAGAGATATTACTTTCTAGTTGATTTTGTAGATCACATTGCAGAGTGCTATGGGTCTGAAATGTTTTGGGTTGGTGACCCTTTCTTCTTTGGGTATCAAGGTGAGGAAAGTGGCGTTGAGGGTTGGGAGGACTTTCCCAGAGATGCGAGATTCCTCCACTAGTTGCCAGACTTCTTCTCTTAGCAAGGGCTAGCAAGACTGAAAGAAGTTCATAGTGAAGCCATCGGCCCCAAGGGATTTACCCATCGGTAATTCCTGTATAGTTTGATCCACTTCCGCTTGACTTATGGGGGTCATAAGGGTTTCATTTTGTTCCTGAGTGATGAGTGTCAGAATATTGGATGTCACTCTATCAATTGTGTCTACATGGTCCACCAGTGCCTCAGACAGGAGGTCTTGGTAGTAATCAGTGAGCTCCTGAGTGATGTCCTGATGGGTGAGCAAGATGCTACCCTAAGAATTTTCCATCTTGGTTATGAAGTTGATGAAGCGCATGTGGATCATAGAGCGGTGGAAGAATTTTGTGTTTTTTTCTCCTTCTCTTAGCCATTGAATTCTGGACTTTTGTCTCCAGAGAATTTCTTCCTGATTTAGCCTTTCTTCTAATTGATTCCTGATTTGCTCCTCTTCCTGTTGTTGGGTTGGGGTGTGTGCGATTTGGATGGCCATATTTTGAAGGGCTTCAAGTTTTTGTTCCAATAGTTTTCATTCATGGAATATCTTTCCAAAGACTTCTTTGTTCCATTTTCCCACTCGTTGCTTGAAATATTTGAGCTTCTACTAGAAGCAGAACATTTTGGTTTCCTGTTGAATCATTGTCGTGTCCCACCAATGGCGAGCCAAACTTTGCAAGTCGGGATGTGAGAGCCATAACTTTTCAAATCTAAAGGGTTTGAGTTTGGGAGAGGCCATAGTGTCAACCCATAGTTGAATAGGCCAATGATCTTAGCCTGGTTTTGGCAAGATGTTGAACTCGACTAGTGGGCCTTCCAAGAGAAGGGTCTTTGAGAGAAGAAAGCGGTCGAGCCTACAAGAAATTTGTTGGGGTCTCATTCGCTTGTTCGTTCGGGTGAAGGTTCCATTTCCATTTTCTATATCTACCAGTTTGTGAAGATCTAGAAATTCTTGAAATTTTGTGCTATCTTGTTCTAGTCTTTTCTTTCCTCCCCTTTTTTCCTCCAGAGTGAGGATCATATTGAAGTCTCTGCCCATTATCCATATTTGGTCATTGGAAATGGAGCTTAGGTAAGCGAGGTTCTGAAGGAATAGTTATTTTTTTGGGATGGCCTATGGTCCATAGGCATTGGTGATCCAACCATCTTTATCCGAGCCAATTTCTTGATAATGAGCTATGAGAGAGCCTGAAGTTGAGAGGCCTTGGTTAATAATGACCAAGTTGGGGTTCCATAGGATTCCTAGGTCACCTGTTGCACCTTTCGAGTCTATGTGGTAGGAGTTGCAGTTACGCCATCATATTTTGAAGATCTCTTATGCAGTCTAGCCCGCACATTTTGTTTCTTGGGGAAGGAGAATATCCAGGTCTTCCATTTTGATGAAGTTGTGGAGGATCCTTTTCTTGGATCATCCATTAAGGCCCTTGATGTTCCAAGTGATGACTTTCATTATTTAACAGTTTGGTGGATGGGAGAAGGAGTCCTCCGAGAGCTTCTGTATCTATGTAGGGTTGATCATATAGTTGCATGCCTCCTTGATGAGTTGTTGTGTCATTTTTCTGCCCCTCCTTTTGTTCTCCTTTTTGTTTCTTCTTTGTTCTAGGTTAGGGTCCCCTCTTATGCCCAGTCGTAGGGTTGGCCCTACTAATGAGTCCAGGAAGACTTTGTGAACTTTCCTTAGCTGATCTTCAGGGAGGGATTGTAGGTATTTCTTGTTGAGAGCTTCTTCAAGTCTGTCCAGGTCCATTCCTGCTAAGTCTTTTTCATTGATTGCAATGATTATGTCTTCCTCCTTATTTGGTGCTTTTTCTGAGTCTGGGAGGGATGAGCGATGGCTTGTGGTTTCCTGAGTTGGGGTCTCCCTTGGTTGTTGGTTTTATTTATTGTTGGTGCCGTCTGCTCCCATTGCTTTGTGGGGATTTTCCACCTTGTTTGCCTCTGGTAAATTTGAAAGAGCGTCAAAGGAGTTGGTGTTCGGGTTTTTCCGGTTGTTGTTATCTGCTGGTTTCCTCTGTGTTTACTTTCTGTGATTCTGCACTTGAGTAAAGCCATCCTTTGGATTTTCCTCCTCGACCTGCTTGGGGGGGGCATTGAGGGGGAAATCCTTGAAAAGATGTCCATGCTCATGGAATTTCCTGCATCTGAAAGGTATGTGTTCATAGTCTATAGTCTATGCCCACTCCTCGTCTTGGTATTCCAGGGTTATCATTCCTAGGAGGGCCTTGGAAATATCCATATAAATGCAGATTCAGGCGTAGGAGGTCTACTTCCTGTGCTTAGTGGCTTATGAGGAATTTACATTCTTGACAAGAGTATTGCCTATGCCTGATAAGATTTCTTCTAACCAAAATTCTTGAGGTAAGGAATAGAGACGAATCCATATTGGGGCATAGGTAAAGTTCTCTTTCTCTGGGGAAAAACGTCCAGTCCAGAATCGGAGGTATAGCCCACCCGAGTTGTAGAAGTAGGGTCCTCCTTCAAATACACGATCTTTGTCCTCAAGGTTATAGAATATAACTGTGAAGAATCCTTTAGAGCTCAGTTGGAGCTCATAATATCCCTTGGGGCTCCACCAGGTTTTGATCCAGTGTGCCAGATCTCTTTCCAAGGGCCAGAGGCCTAGGAACTTGCCTATGAGGGTGTGATCTCTCATGAATTGGGTGTGCTCTCCTATTTTGTTGTTTTTTATAACGTATCTTGGTTCCATTGGTGTTTTCGAGATGCATTTTCCTGGTAGCCATGAACGAACGTCTTTTGGAAGCGAGGTCTCTGCATCCATGTGTGTACCCGTGCTTTCGTTCATTTCATCCTGCAAGAATTGTTCATGCAGATGTTGTGGAGGTTCGAAAGATGGTCTGCATGTGCGATCATTCTATGGGTCGTTCACTGCAATGTTACGGTATGAGGGGGATTTTGCCCCCTCTTCAATGGTCATTTTGTTGTGCCTGTCAGATCTTCAGTTCTGAGTGCATCAGAAGTTACAGAGGTATTTAGCTGAGAGGTCGGGGAATCGGGGTCACATGAAACCCTAGATACAGAGCATGAAACCCTAGTTGCAGATTACTCGCTCACTCTACAGACCTATTACATGTACCCTCCAAAATAGAGTATTCATTATTTATGTTAATATTAATATAATTTTATTGATTAATTAAGATTATAGTACACTATTTATGTTAATATTAATATAATTTTATTGATTAATTAAGAATGAAGTTTTTTGTCAACTTTATTCATATAATTATTCATTTATATAAATATTATAAATATATGATATTTATTATTTGAAAATATTTTTATGAGCCCACCAATTATTAGCAACAACCACATTAATGTTATTAATTTGTGTGTAAGCCGAAGTGTATATGAAGTGTATATTTAGCACATACTACTTGGAAAAAAACATTATTAATGTGCTAAATATATGCCTATTGATGTATACAGAGACAATCATAATATTAATATGGTCATTGCTAATTTATGAGTCGATTAACTATAAAAATTAGTAAAGTGAACACAAAAAATCAAATAGTAAAGTGGATATGATACATTAATAATATTAATGTGGTCATTGTTAGTTTATCGGTTGATTAAGTGTAAGAAAATAGTAGATTGAACATGAACAATCAAATAATAAAGTGGATATGATAACATGATTACTACCTTCAACCTATCAAGATATTTTGGTTGGTTGTTGTCAACCACATATTATAACGTGATTCATTTGATTCGACATCATGTTGAGGCCAAAACCATTCATCTCAATCATTGTTCCACTTCAATGAAAATTGCAAACATCTTTACTAAAGTTTTGTGTCGAGAGAAATTTGAAAATTTTTGAATGATGCTTGGGATGACAAATGTCCCTTCGGATTAAGAGGGGAATGTTAACTAATCCTCCTACAGTTACAGTTTGTTTATCCTCCAACAGTTATCGGCAGTTCGTTTAACCGCTCTTAACTGTTTATCCATTGCCTAACTGTCTATATATATAAAATGTATCCGCATTTTGAATGATCAATATGAAACCTCTGAGTACTGTCGAGTTTATATTTGGCTGCGTATAGGACCAAATGTGTACAGGACCAAATGTAGGTTTGCAAGTAATTTCACATGAGGTCGCCGAATCGTTGTCTCAGTGCTTTCCACATATGGAATAAACTATCTTTTTAATAAGCTTGGTGCTTGTGAATAACAACCAAAAGATACCCAGATTATTCCAATTCTTCATTCTGTTAAACGTGTTTGCCTACAAATCCGATCTCCATAAATAAATGCGTGGAAGAGGCTGTCAACTTTTGAATTTCGGCGTTGGCTGCTTCCGGGAAGCCGGGGTTTATTCTTTTAAAACATTAAAATCTCCTGTGCCTACATCTGAAATCAATCCACGTGCCCATGGATTTCGTTAAAATACAATATGAAATAGTGAAAGACACTGACACAGTTATCGATAAACCTGACCAGACGTTTATTTATACTTTTTGTCCTTGCAAATTAGTCGGGGGATTGTATGCATTATATCTCAATCAAATTATTCTTCCCTTCTATCTTATTATTCCAATAAATAAAATATCTTCTCGTTCTAGAAACAATGAATACAATTAATAGTTTTTACAATGTGAAGTATGCATCGCCATACAGCTTCATTGCTGACCTAACTTAATATAAATTTGTTTTTTTTTGGGATATTTAGTTTAAATTTTGATAGAAATTGTTGGATTAGTAGATTTAAGTAATTATTTTTGTATTTTTGTTGAATTTTTTCTCATATTAAATTTATTTTTACATTCAAAAACCAATTTTAAACAATAAAAAATAATGATCCATATAAATTTATATTACTACTATTAAATAGAAAATAACTGAAAATTTGCATGTGCCATGCAAAAGCATGACATATTTGTAAGTTAAGCCGTGTTTATTGATCTATGGTGATCGCTGAGAGTTTAGGCACCGTGATTTTGGAGAGGTAGAAGTTTTACACAAGAACTTTAGTATCAATTATTTGTCATTCCTTACTTATTTGATAATCCATACCCTAAGAATATGAATGAAACAAGGAGAATAAATGTTTCAAAGAAACACGTTTCAAAGTGTGGGAAAAAATTTATTGTTAAGAAAAAGTTTAATTATGTTGTGGTTTTTTTAAGAACCCTTAAACAATTTAATTAAGTTGTGGTTTTATTGAAGGGTCCAAGTTATGGTTTTATTTAAAAACTCTTAAACAACTTAATTAAGTTGTGGTTTATTGGAGAGTCCTTCAAAAGCATATTTTAATTTGTGGTTTTATTTAAGAGTTCTTTAAAAAAGTTGTATGTAGCAAATAAAAAAGATTTATCAAAAAATATGTCAATCTAGTTGTGGTTTAATAATATATGAATAAGGCCCAAAGGGGTTGGATCCAATGATGGAAAGCAAGGAGTTTTTCACCGCTGGGCAAGGTTCAATTCTCATGAGGGCTTTACCTGGAGCCATGGGGATACCTTGAGGTAGTGGTCGAACGTGTGGTTGCACCCAAAGATACTATAATAAATGGTATCGTGACCCGTGCACACATAAGTGGATCAAATCCCACCCCCATGTCCTTCAACTTTTTGAATAGTTAGCATGGGAATCGCCTCCATGACTGAGGAAACCCTAATCCCTCAGCAGTATGCAGCAGACACCAATAGTCACAGTTCCGACGCGGCGCACGCCTTGTAGCACAACCCACGCTAGGCTCCACTCACGCTTCACAATGGGAACGGAGGGGGGGGATAGCCCCCCTCGTACAGCAACATCGCTGCAAATGATAGATCCGGTGCTCGGGCAAAGTGACCTGCCTTTGAGCCGCCACAACAAGTCCACAAGCAACTCCTGGCCAGAGAACACAGTCTTCGGAAGGACATGGACACAGGCACTGAGGCAGGAACCTCCCAGGCAAAGCCGCACAAAGGATGGGAACCAGGTAAATGCATACCCCAGCTCGAAAAGGCACCAAGATATCTTATTAGCTCCACCAGGGTAGGAGAACACACTGAGTTCATGAAAGAACACACCCTCATAGGGAAGTTTTTAGGGTTATGGCCTACAGAAAGGGATCTCCACAAATGGATCAAGCATTGGTGGAACCCTAAGGGGGATTATGAAGTTCAGCTCAGCTCCAAGGGCTTCTTCACAATCATCCTATATTAGAGGACAAGGACATGATCTTTGAAAATGGTCCATATTTCTTCAACTCAACTGGGCTCTTTCTACGATTTTGGACTGACAGATTCAGCCCTGATAAAGAAGACTTTACCATGGCCCCAGTGTGGATCCGCTTATACTCTTTACCACAAGAGTTCTGGTTAGAGGAAATTCTGATGGGTATAGGGAATACCCTAGGGCAGTATGTGAAAGCATCAAAAGCCACCAGACACAGGAAGTATACCTCCTATGCCAGAATCTGTGTCTACATGAACATTTCTAAAGCACTCCCCGGATCAGTCACTCTGGAATACCAAGATGAGGACTGGCAGCAAACCCTGGACTATGAACACATTCCTTTTCGCTGTAGAAGATGCCATGAGCACGGCCACCTCTTCAGGGAATGCCCCCTCACCAAAACACCTGCCAAAGCAAGCGAGCCCGCACAAAAGGATGGATTCACCACGGTCGCGTCAAAGAAGCGAAATCCACCAAAAAGACAAATCCAAGAGCAGAAGAAGCATGTCGAAACAAGAAACTCCTACGAAATCCTGAAGCACCTGCCGGAGGAGGAAGAAGTCCAAGACCCGCACAAAACTCAGAAGCAATCACAGGACAACCCATCAAATGNAGTCAGGAAGCACACACGGAGGATAGGGGTGAAGGAGACGGGGACACCCCAATGCAACTGGACGAAAGGGATCTCGCCGGCATAGACCTAGAAAAGCTAGAAGAAGCCCTGAATCATAAAGACCCGCAAACCCTTCCTGAAGAGCAGTTGCGCAAGGTGCACAAAGTATTCCTCAATTCCTCAGCGGGCTCCTCTGCACGGCTAGGTATAGCCTCGGACTCGCAATCTGACTCGAAGAAAATCCCTCGAGAAAATAAGAGAAGAGGGCGAAAAATAGCTCAACAACTGATCAGGGAGGCCGATAACCTCATGATAAACTCTGGACAGATCCAAAAGATCTCGTAGGTATACCTCCAAACCCCACCATCAACTCAATGATGAAAATCCTCACCTGGAACATCAGAGGACTAAATGGCAGGTCCAAGCAAAGGACCCTCCGAGAATGCATAAAAGCCGAGACTCCAGATATGCTCCTATTACAAGAAACCAAATGTGCAGGAGCAGAAGTTGAAATCATTTTTCAGCGTATCTGGAGAGATTGCAACTTCATATCAACAGACTCTGCAGGCGCCTCAAGAGGATTGGCCATCCTCTGGAACCCTGTCAGCATAAATGTCCACAACCCCTTCTCAACTGTAGGCATGATAACGACGAGCTTCCAGATCATTGGCTTGAACCAGGAGGGGAACATCACGAATGTCTACAGCCCCCAAAGTCAGGAGGACAAAGATAAACTCATGCAAAGGCTAGAGCTCATCAAAAACTTGGTGTCCACACGCAAATGGATCCTTGGAGGGGACTTCAATATGATTCTCACACTATAGGAAAAAACAGGAGGTACCAAAAAGCTGGAGCAAGACAGTGGTAAGTTTAAAACCCTCATTGATCATCTCAAATTAGTAGATATAGAGAGTAGCATTGGAACTTTTACATGGTCGAATCGCAGATCGGTAGCCCAGCACATAGCCTGTCGACTGGATCGCTTCCTGGTCTCAAAGGAACTAATGGAGTCGGGCTCACAACTAGAAAGCCTCATCATACCCAGAGCTGGGTCAGATCACTGGCCGCTGGTCCTCAGCATGAACATTCAAGACACACCCAAATTCAAGCCATTTCGCTTTGAGAAATTCTTTCTCCTTCATCCAGACTTCCAGCACCTAGCCAAGGAATGGTGGGCGCAGGCAGAAATAAATCATGGCTCAAGCATGTACATAATTCAGCAAAGACTCAAAAACTTCAAGACGCTACTGAAGCAATGGAATAAGAATTGTTTCAGAAACATTTTCCAAAGCATTCAAGGCATAGAAAGACAGCTAGAGGAGATCCAGAAAATCTTTATTTCAGGCTCCAGAACTACCGATCTCATGAAGGAGGAAGAGAAGCTCTGGGAACAATTAGAAGAAAGACGAAAACAAGAAGAGATTCTATGGAAGCAAAAATCCCGCATGCAGTGGTTGAAGGAAGGGGAGAGGAACACCAAATTCTTCCACAGGACAGTGATGCATCGAAGGCATGTCAACAGGATCATGCACCTAGAATATGCCCAAGGCAACATAGTCAGGGAGCACGCTAAGATAGAGGCAGTGCTAATCCACTTCTATCGGGACCTCCTAACAGAAACCTAGGAGGACAGAACCAAAGCCATCCAAAGAATTACAAGACACATACCGACCCTAGTAACCCCGAAGCAAAATGCCACCCTCACAAGGCCTATTACCCAGGAGGAAGTGGACCAGGCTGCAAGAGATATGCCCCCAGGAAAATCCCCAGGCCCATATGGGTTCACCACAGACTTCTTCCATCACTGCTGGGACCTGGTAAAAAGGGAAGTATGGGAAGTGGTATAGGAATCGAGAGCTTCGGGCATAGTTCTTCCAGCTCTAAACGCTACTTTCCTCACCCTCATTCCTAAAGAAGAGAGAGTCACCAATCCAAAGCACTTCATACCCATCGCTCTCTGCAACGTGATCTATAAAATCATCACAAAGGTGATAGCCAACAGGATGAAACCTATATTGACTCATGTCATTTCCAAAGAACAGGCAGGGTACGTGGAAGGAAGGCAAATCACGGACAACATCATCTTAGCGCATGAGGTCATCCACTCTCTCAAAACCTCCAAAACTCCAGGTATGTTAATTAAATTGGACCTTTCCAAAGCATTTGACAGAGCCAGTTGGCAATATCTCAAAGCCTTCCTTGACTCCTTTGGCTTCGATCAAAGCTAGGTTAGTTGGATCCTCAATCTTATCTCCTCCACCTTCTTCTCCATTTTAGTTAATGGCATTCCATCTGGGCCCTTTTCACCTTCTCGAGGAATCCAACAAGGAGACCCCCTCTCACCCTTCCTTTTTGTGCTCATGGCAGAAGGCTTAGGCAGGTCCATCTCAGCGGCAATCACAGATGGATCCCTCAAGGGTCTACCTCTCCACAATCTTCATCCAGCCCTCTCCCATAGCCAGTTCGTAGACGACACAATCCTTCTCAACTTCCCCTCGGCAAGGGAAGCCCTCTCACTCAACACACCATCCTCTCCGACTTCACGGAAGCCTCAAGCATGTCTCTGAACCTGGATAAATCCAAGCTTTACTTCTTCAATACCCTTGTTCCGGTTCAAGTTCATATTTCCAGACTCCTAGGCATACCAAGGAGCTCCCTTCCGTCCAATTACCTAGGCATCCCCCTCACAAGGGCAGTCGCCAGATCTATCTCCTGGGAAAGCCTTATCCTTTCCATCTCCAATAGACTAAGCAATTGGACCTTCAGACCCCTCAACTTAGCCTCCCGGCTTGTCCTCCTCAAGTCAGTTCTGCAGGCCCTCCCCACCTATCTCTTCACGGTCTTAGCAGCTCCTAAGCATGTCATAAAAGCCATAAAAACTCTTCAGCGCAATTTCCTCTGGCATGGCCACCAGCCAAACAAAAAGTGGGCCCTGGTGAGCTGGGACAAAATTTGCATGCCAAAAAGTCAAGGCGGTTTAGGCCTACGAGATCCGGGGAAACTCAATCAAGTTATGGGAGCCAAAATATGGTGGCGCTGGCTGAAAGAGCCTGCATCAGCCTGGGCACATATGTGGAGGCTCAAATATGCCCAACTAAAACCTGACAATCAATTGATTAGGCACAACACTAGATTCCAAGGATCCAACATTTGGAACATCGCTTGGCACAACTGCACCCTAATTCAGAACCACGCCTTCTGGGAGATCAGGGATGGGGAGAGTGCCATGCTCTGGCAAGACTCCTGGCAGCAATTCAAACCACTGAATGATCTAGAAGACCTAGCTGCACTTCGAGAATCCATTAACCCGCAAGCCTCCCT
>SNQJ01S0021730.1:62121-81114 GCA_010110895.2 Picea sitchensis | reverse complement strand
CTAGAATCCTATTCACGGATGAGTTTTGTTGTCACCGTTTCCAACAACTACTCACATTTAGAGTAATAAGATGTAGAAGCTAGTACAGTAAGAATGTGTTGCGCCTTTTTTGAAGCCAATAATTTGAAATACTTTGGATGATTTTGCAGATAATGATTAGGAAATAAAATTTTGAAATTAACACTTAGGCTGAGTTGCAGAAAGTTTTCTTTCTAAAAGATAATTTGAAACGTTTTGGAAGATTTTGCAAATAAAGCTAAAGTAAACTCCGTTCATCGCCAGCTCTGGAGACAATTCTGCCAAAACTTCTGGTCTTTACATTAAGGTTGGAATTTGAAAAGCCCCTTTCATCTGTCAATTTGTCGATTTTGACTGAATAGTAAAACGATTTCTTAATGTTTGATGACGGGTGAGCAAATTTTTCGACCATATTTAACGGCTGTCAAGTTCCACCACTGTTCAATAGTTGAAACCTGCGCCTCATCTACGTCACCTATCTTCTCTTCCGCATTCAGTTGCGTCAACTGACCGTTATAGCCGACAACTGGAAGATTCGTTTCTAGGCTGTCATTTTCACAGTCGTTCATCACCAATACTTCACTTTTCATCGACCTCCGCCTTGAAGAGTTGTTGCAAGGCAATCAGATGGGCGTCAATGGAACAACAACGTTCAATTGGAAATTAATATTGATGTCTTCGTTATAACTTGATGACGCGTATAGATGACAACTACGATGAATCCGTTGACGATGCAGTCATAATCCTAACAAAACAGTGTTCAATGAATGCTAGTTGCGACTCAGTTCCAGAAAAATTGTGAGTGAGGGTCGAAGACAATGGAGGCCAGATGAGGAGGACACGAACTCTTGACGTCTTGCGTGTTGTACCTTGAGAGTGAGTGGCGATCATGGACGTTGAATTGGAAGTACAATTTCTTTAAAGGGAAGGGAAACTACCAAAATTAATGTTGGGTGTTGATAAGTCCTCCTGTTTGATTATTATTGGCACTTGCTTGCTTTTCAGTCTGACTTGCTCTATCTCGGCCCTTCAAACCCCATGCTTAGAAACTGTCATTTCAAACCCCATGCCAATCGATTTTCTTCTCTTCTCTTTTTTCGGCCCTCCAGACTCATTCTTAGAAACTGAGCTTACTTAGGATGGAAGGACGGAGTTAGAAACTGTCATTTACCTGCCAATCAAATTTATTCTCTTCTATCGCAAATGTTCTTCTATTGACGTGAATTTTCAAGCTCATTCCATTCGAAGCATTCCCGTGCCAATACATACGTGTTTGTTCTTTCATTCGATGCATTCCCGTGCCATACATACGTGTCTGTTCCTTCTTGTAGATTGCAGCGACCAACCCAAATCCCATCGATGCTCAAAACATGCATCCGGTTTCGTTCCATTTAGTTCTCTACTCTGTTCGTCTGTAACTGGGGTTAAGTATCCATTCAAGAAATCCCAACGGTAACCCCACTGAATTTGATGGTTAGTTGTCGCTTCGAAAAGGGCGAAAGCCTAGTAAATATTTAATTTTAAGATATAATTTATTGGGAGTCAAGCTTTATGAAACTTAGTAAAGTAGATCAATAATATTTTGGGTTATTGGGCGCTGTCTAACTATTTTACATTGTTTTTTTTTTTCAAGAGAAAATTGCTTCAATTTATAAAAGGTATAAATTTTTTACAATGCAAAGCTGCTTACTAAAACCAAATATCCGGAAAGCCAACTAGCCGGAAGGGACTTCCTTTCTAGAACAGTCAAAGAAAATTCGCCTAAGAGGGAGATAACAGTATCAAAACATCATCAGCAGATTGAGGATACACTTCCCACTTCATTCAAATACATTTATGGAAGTGGAAGGACTCTCAATCCCTCCTTCTCGGTGAAATATCGTGAGACGACCGACAACTCCCTTTAGGGCCCTTTTGGAGAGGGCATCCGCCTCTCTATTGAGAGATCTTGGGATATGATGATAGCTGATGTCCGTGAAAGTTTTTGACAGCACCAAAGTTTTAGCCATCCAGCTATCATTGTGGACTGAATGTAGCTTTGACTTCTGTGAAATCCAGTCAATGATAATACGCGAGTCACCAAGGACGTGGAGGTGACTAAGTGACCAAACAAAAGCAAGATAGAGGGTTGCCCATAAGCCCAATAGCTCAGCTCTATTATTGGTACCAGCCCCACAATTTAAAAACCAAGAAGTGACCCGGGAAGGATGAGATTTAAAAGAACCCCCGGCCCCACAGCATCCTCCATTCGCCATGGCAGCTCCATCGAACCAAGCCACTGTGTAGCCTTCCAAACAGTGAAGAGAACAGACATTAAGTTTAAGAGGACTTGGTGATGGCTGTTTCCAGTTAAAGGTAATCATAAATTTCTGTAACACCACTTGCAGCGAGGGAGGGCGGGATTCAAAGATGGCTCGGTTCCGGGCATTCCAAATCTGCCAGGAGATAAGGGCCGGAACTGTCTTTGGAGCCGTGGGCTGTTCCAACCACCTGGTGTAACTGTTAAAAATAGAATTTCCACTCCAGATTAATTGCAGCGAAAGATGACTTAGCACCAGCCTCCATACCGCCTGTGTGAAGGGACACTGAACCAAAAGATGATTAATGTCTTCGGTCGCGCTGCAACAGAGAAGACAAATGCTAGGCCCCTCCAGGCCCCTACGGCGAAGCATATCCCAGGAGAGAAATTTCTCCTTTCCGGCGAGCCATATGAATAATTTTATCTTTAGCGGGATCTCCCAGCGCCATACAAGAGAGAACCAAGATCGATCAAACTCTGAATGCCTCTGGTTGATGAGTGCAACGTAGAGATTTTTAACAGTCATGAATCCAGTGGCATCTCCACCGGCCCATCGAAGGGTGTCCGGGCAAGAAGATAGTGTAATGCCAGCTTCTTTGAGGGCCGCGATATAAAGCATCCATTCACTTGCTAGCGGGTTACAAAGGTGCAGATCCTCACTACTCAGCCATTTGTCAGGAAGGGAGCAGCCGCCTATCTGTAGCTTAATCTGGTCTAGATGAGTAAAGTTTTGTTGTTGTAGAGAAGATCGCAAGTCGGAGGAGAGGAGGGACATGTCGCCCAGACCGAGAATCTTGTCACTTCCTAATCGAACTTCAGTGCCATCTCCCGGAGTCCATACAAGCCAGTGAAGGATGACCGGAAGTGAAGAAACCAGTCCTTTCCAGAAAGGAGAAGCCGATCTCAACTGAAAGGCAGGCTTACGGATCCAGCAAGCGAGAGGCCTGGAGCCCAAATATTTGTCAGCAACTATGCGGTGCCAGATACTGTCGATGGAGACAGCTCTCCAAAAAGAGCTCGCCAGGAGAGCCGTATTAAACAAAGGCAAGTTCATTAGCCCCTAGCCTCCATATTTCCAAGGTTTTGTCAGCTCAGTCCAGTTACACAAGTGAAAACGAAAGTGGCCAGGATGGCTGTTCCATAAAAAGTTAAAAATGAGTCTCCGTAAAAGAATAAAGATTTTGTTTGGCATTTTTTCCAGAGTCATCCAGTATACAGGAAGAGTCTCCAAAACCGACTTGACCAAGATGTAACGGCCGCCCAAAGACAGCCACTTGTTACACCAAAAGTTTATCCTTTTTTCGAAATGTGCCACCAGCCAATTCCAGTCCTCAGGAGAGGAGGTTCTCAGTTTTAACTGGTATCCGAGGTACTTGAATCCATCCCTCAGATTTGTAAAATTATAGGGAACAGTGTGCTTGAGGGTTTGCAGTTCAAAATCCGAAAGACCCCAATAGTGAACTGATGTTTTTGATGCATTTATGGATAACCCTGTGGCTGAACAGAAGAGCTGGAGAACCTCAAGGATTATCAGCCACTTTGTCAAATCTGCCATTGAGAAGAGAAGCACGTCGTCCACAAATAAGAGATGAACCAATTTTATATATTTTGAGACCTTGATTCCAGAGATATGGTGCTCGGAGAATTTTTTTTTAAGAAGAAGGCTGAGAGCCTCCATAATCAGTATAAAAAGGTAAGGAGAGAGGGGGCATCCCTGTCGGAGCCCTCTCTCACTTTTGAAGAATCCGGAAGCCTCACCATTTATCAGGACAGCAAAATTTGAACCAGAAACACAGGACAAAATCCAATTGGTGAGCATGTCCCCAAACCCTGCTGAGTAGAGAATCAATCTCAGGAACTCCCAGTCAACACAATCAAAAGCTTGTTTGAGATCTAGTTTCATTACTAAGGCTTTTAAATTGAACTTTTTTATGCTGTGGATACCTTCGTGAGCAGCTCCTATAGCGTCCTGTATCCTTCTGCCCTGCAAAAACCCCAACTGTTCGGCTGAGAGACTTCTTTCAAGGAATGGCTTGATCCGGTTTGAAATAACCTTGGAGACTAACTTGTAGATAAGATTACAGAGGGCGATCGGACGGTAATCACCGAAGGTAAGTGGATTACTTTCTTTTGGGATCAGAACAATAAATGTAGAATTTAGACTACCCACTAACTTTCCAGTTGACCGGGAATTTTCCACCATCTGGAGAAGGTCCGTCCCCACAAGGTCGAAGAAATGACAAAAAAACTCAGTCGACCATCCATCCGGCCCGGGACTTCTATCTGTTTTGAAATTGGTCAGAATCAGTTTTAGCTCGGCCAAAGTAACCGGTTTGATGAGATCGGCAGCCTCAATATCAGTTACAAATCGTGGGAAGAGACTGACCGTGGAGACCATCCCACGATGATCAAGATTTGTAGTCTTTTTGTATAGGCCACTGAAATGTGAAACCGCCTCTTCCTGGAGAGCCTTCTGCCCACTGTAAATAGCATCATCCCTGCCTTTTATCGACCAGATAAAAATTTTTCTCTGTTAAAACTGGCCACTTTATGAAAGTATCTAGAGTTTGAATCACCACAGCTTAACCATGTCTCACGGCTGCGAAGTCTCCAGCTGTTTTCCTCCGCCAGAAGGAGGGAGGCTCTTTTGGACTCAAGCTGTTTGAGGATGGCAGACTCCTCCAAAGTCAGTGCAGCTCTGGACGAGTTGTGGATGAGAAATGAGATTTCCGTTTCCAGATTATTTAGACACAATTTTTGCTTAGCTTTTGTTTCATGGAACCACTCCTTCGATTTGGATTTGAGCACCTTGAGTTTCCAAACAAGGCGCCGTTGAGGATTCATCTCCGAATGGAACCTTGGGTCACTCCAGACCACATGCACTAAATCCGTATAAGCCTCGAACGAAAGCCAGTGGTGATTAAATTTAAAAGGAGGAGAAGGGTGTAAGACGGGAAACCTTAGTTGCAGTAGGACAGGCGCATGGTCTGACACAAATGGAAACTCAACCCAAGAGGAAGGATATCCCGACAAATCTACAATGCTTTCAGCAACAAAAAAGTGATCCAGTCTTCTGGCAATCGCAACAGTACCCGACCGCCCATTTCTCCAGGTGGGAGTAATACGACAGGGGCGAACATCGATCAAGTTGTTTTGATCAAAAATCCTTTTGTAGTTTGCTTCTGGTGGTCCTGGTAGGAAAGTACCACCCCAATTTTCATCAGCCGACAATATAAGATTGAGATCACCTCCAACGATGAGGTTTGGGAAGGAGAGTAGGCCTATTGAATCAAGATTTTTCCAGAATCTTAGTTTGTCCACACAGGGTCCATATAAATTCAGTAAAGCCACATTCTGCTTAGACGCAAGGCAAAGGCCAATAAGCAGGATACCCCCACTAGAAATGTAGGGTCTCAAGTGGAAAAGGCTGGGGTCCCATGCCACCAGCAGTCCTCCGGACAATCCAACTGAATTTACAGCAGCAGAGACCCACGAAGGACGAAAAGTATGAATGAAATCTCTGGCTTTGTGGTCAGCAGAGAGTGTTTCTTGGAGAAATATAATATCAGGCCTTTGGCACTCAAGTAATCTTCTGAAGGAGGCAGCCTTGATCATGCCTCCTATCCCCCGAATGTTCAAGGAGAGAACTAACATTACTTGGATCGCGCCAAAGCTTTCAATGCTCTAAGGGCTTTGTTGTCGAGAGAAGGAGGAGATGTGTCTGATTGTTGCGAGCTCAAAATTTCCTTTTTTTTCCTGGAGCTTCTGGTCTGTAGGGGAGAAAATTCAGTGCTGATGCCACGCGACCATGTAAAAGATTTTGCCTCCAATTCCTTTGGCGATTTGGAAGAGGTTCCTACCTCGGGGATTGGCAAGAGAAGTTCTTTGCCACGAAAAGTCGGGAGCTCCACTGTGTTCGCTGGCAGAAAAGAAGAAAGAGTGGCTAAATTAGAGGTCTCCAAAGGCGAGGGAGCCATCCGCTTTGTCAGCGAGAACCCAGGAGGCACCTGTGAAGTGGCCGAAATAAGGATCTCCTCCAGTTGAGAATCAATAACCTGCTCGGGCTGGCTGTAGCCGGGAGCCACCCAAGACTCCAGGTCTGTCCCCAAGATTGAGGGTTGTGAGCTAGATGTGGCAGACGTGTGAGTTGAAGTTGAAAGGTCAGGGTAAGAAGGATCTGTAGCTATAACAGGAATCGGAGAGGGTTCAGGGGCTGGATGGAAAAAGGTTGTGGGTAAAGGAAACTGCGAGGCTTCTGGAGTGGGATGAACAGAAGTAGGACGTGAGGAGAGCCAAGAGAAGCTTTTTAAGGAATCCTTCTCGGTTAAAGTGAGAGTGGAGTAGAGAACTGGGCAGATCTTCTTCAGTATGGCCCGAGGGGAGGCCTCAGCATTGGGAGAAGGAGGATCGGAGGAGTCCAAAGGTACATCCAGATAGGCTAGTGCAGGGTCAGAAGAGGGATTCTCCGGCGGGTTAAGGACGAGATCTGAATCAGTCGACGAGTCAGTGGGTAGTTTGCCTGGACAGGAGTTGCGGAGATGTCCTGTTTCCCGGCAAAAGTTACAGCGAAAGGGGATCCCCAGGAAGTCCAACTTCTGTAACATCTTTCAAGCCCTCCACTCAATCACCAAGGATTCAGGCAACCCTGCAGTGATATCTATTTCGACCAACACTTTCCCCATTGTTCTCAGTGGACTGTTGAGGGTCTTTGTGTCCAGCGCAATAAAGCTCCCTAAGGAGTTAGCTATGGCTTTCAGGGCTCCTTCATTCCAAAAGTACAATGGGAGTCCCGGAAGGAGCACCCAAAGGTGTCGATATGAAAAATAGTCGGTATCTGGATTGAAATCCAGCCTCCAGCGTTTGATCATAAGACTACTACCGCCAAAAGTCCAATGGGAAGACAGTAAAATAGATGCATGAGCTGGTGAGTGACAGTAGAAGCATAACCAACCTTTCTTTAGATAATGGACCTCCGGCGAGTAACCAAGCAGAGGACACCAGGTTTTCTTGATCCAATCCTCCAGTGGCAGAGGGTTTAAACTCTTGTATGAGATCCTTCCAACTAGAGCACAGGTTGACATTTTGCACAAATCTTCCAGGCCCACACCGTCGCCCAAAACCAGCCGAGCCGATTTCCTTTTAGCTTTCCAAACTTTACGGCTATTTGTTGTTTTTTTGATACGGGGCCAGGAAAGGGTCTGACAGAGGCTTGGGGATCCCCTCCAGGAGGACAAAACTGATCCCCAGGGGCTACAGCTGGAGAAGCAGGGATAAAGTTAAAAGGAGGTTTGGAGGGAAGCTGCTGCGAGTTTGTAATGAGTGCATCAACCTTTTCGAAGAGTCCCTCCTGTTGCCAGTAGGGGTCGTCGGAAGCTTCCAACAGTGAAGGAGTCCGTGAATCCATAATGGGGAGACAGGCTACCCACCGAGATGCTAAAAAAACAGAAAAGACAGAGTAAGGGAGAGTGGGTGGGCCAGAGGACCGAGAGTGAGAGGTGTCGGGGGAGAAACAGCAGGTCAGTGGAAACAATGACGGGATCGAGTATATTTAGTCAGTAGGCTGTGCAGGTAGACAGATCAGTGTATACTGGGTGGGGGCAGATGCAAAGAAAGCACATCGGGAGCAGAATAAATTTAAAGGGAGAGAAACAAGTAGAGGGTCACCCTACTAGAGCACTAAAACTCAGACGTCCCAACAAAACGGTAGAAGGGAAATGAACCACTCTAATCTCGGGAATGCAGAGAAGAAGTCCGACCCATCGTATCTTCCAGTCACAAGTAAACACTGCTGTAGACGACACAATGTCCCAGAAGTTGTCTGTGGAAACCCTTCTGAGGAGCACAATTCGATAAAGCACAAATGGCAGTGTGAAGTGCTCAGTGAAATGGGTCAATCGACCGCTGAGAGACAGACCAGGCTGTCAAAAACAAGGGAGACCGATAGCGTCTACCCGAAACAAGGGAGACAGTTTCAGAAGAGCTGAGCGGATACTACAGTGGCGCAGGGGGATGCAGGCATCAGTCCTTCTGTCAATGGCGCCCAAATCACCCATTCAAATCTCTGCTATCGCCCGCCATTAAAATACTTGAAATCTATAAATATGCAAAATGGCAAGTAATCAATAGTCTTCTGCCCTACACCCAATGCATAATTGTTTCCTTGTTACACTCGTTACATGTGTTTTTTAACACACACCTCATGTGTTTTTATGTATATACAACTTGCAAAACTACATTATAGAAGTGGTGGTTGATATATGTAGATTGATGTTATTTTCTATATTTTCATTTTTATAATGTGGTTGTGTTAGTTGTGTTTATTACTAGCACAGTCACATAATTGTGGCTGCTGATAAGATGAAAATAATCCTTAAAAGAATATATTAAATTTTATTATTGATTAACAGATAAACTGTTGAGCTTCATTTATCTGGTATTAATATTTTAATTTATGTTAATCACTTATGTGGCAATCAGTTAGCTATCAAAATAATTTTTAAATATGATTAGGTAAATGTGAAAAAGTAAACACAAAAACGAATGTCTTTATAATAGCTAGGAAGTTAATGATTGAAATCACAACCATTTATTTTGTGTGACTACTAAGAATATTCCAGGCATATTTAATCCTGTCCATAGAAAACTTATTAAGCACTAAACCCCTATTAAATCTGCCCATTGTCAATAGGTGTACGCCTTTCGGCGTAAAAATATTTTATTTTTTTTGGATTTGGTAAATAAGAAAAATTGTAAATGGAGTTGTTCATTTGTGATTCAAAGTTCCAAAATATTTGGAGCATATTTTTGAACGAAGGAAAATACAATTTCAGGGTTTGTATTCTTAGCTTTTTACCTACATCATGATGACAATCATTCAATTTCCCACATCATCCTTAGGCCAGGACAAGGAAGCGGTTATGATCTCCACAATATCAGTTATGATTTATAAATGAGAAACCCTCATCTATATATATGAGATAAGTCTAGTGCCTTATCTCTCTAAATGATCCGAAAATGATCTTTTAAAGACTTTGGTTAAGTTTATGTATGAGTTATTTTACCATTCAGAAATTGAAGAGAAGAAGAAGTTTTAATGAAAGATTGTTGTAGCCATCATAAAGAATGCAAAACATAAAGTAAGCACTAAGAACATCAAACCATAACGCCAAATATTGTTAATGGAGTTCAACAAAGTTGCCTACGTCTTCGGGCCTTTGTCTCATTGGGGGAGGTTTTCTTATTAATCTTCAATGCTTCAAAAATACATCAGAAGTACATCAAATGGATTACAAACTGGTCTGGTTGTGTTCTACTCGACCTCAGGAATCCAACACAACTGACGACATTGAAAAAGGCTGAACATAGCTCCCAGAAATGGTCTCCAAAGTTCGCTCCCTCAATAGTTTCCCTGCATAAAAATGGCTTAAGATTCACAAAATCTTCAACATTTTATTGTTCTGAACCTCCTTGGACCATCAAAAATACCTGGTTTATATAGATTTTGAGTTGGGGATCCTATCCCAACTTCCTCCCAAGATCTTACATCAAATCGGGCTCCAGATCCTCCAATAATGGGAAAAATCTCATTAAAATCAGGCTAACATCAGCAAAAAATCCAAATTGTAGGTTAAAAACCCATATTTTGGCCACATATGGGCGCGCGCCCCTCTGTCTCCGGGCTCCATGTCACATGGATGGCCCATGTGGCCGAGCATTGGGCTAAACAGTTAGGTCACCCCTAAAACTTTGGCACCTGGTCGTGTGGGAGTGACATATGGTCGAGCACTGGCTTGGTCCTCCGGTCTAACTCCTGGTCCAACACCTTGGACGGTGGGCTAGCCCTACCGACCGGGTGCTTAACCCCCCCAAATCCCACGCAATATCAATTCAAATACTTATTTCTCCACATGTAAACACAAGTAACACACGTGGTACATTGGTTGGTGGTAAAGACATTTCTCGTCTGGGAGGTCAGGAGGTCGATCCTGACGCAGTTGCAACAAAATTTTTGAACTAGTCCTTATTGGCCTTATCCGGGGTGCCACGTGGCGCCCTATGATTAGGCCACACGTCACCCTGTGATTCACCACCGTACACACAGTCAACACACAATCGACATCGTACGCCATGCGTCATGCCCAAGGCTTGCCACATCACTGCCACCCGTCATTCGTACCCTGCCACATGTCATCCGTACCCTGCCATGTGTCACGACATGACCCTGCCACGTCATCATACAGACTGCCATATCAGCATCCGTACAGTCCACGTGTATGCCACATCATCACTCGAAAACGCCAAAACTGCCTGACACGTGTCACACTATGGTGCTACCACATCAACATGTTGACGTCAATCGTACGACCTCTGACTATTGACTTTGACTTTTTTTGCCTGTTTGGGAAAATTTTCAGATCGCGATAACTTCGCCATACGGTGTCCACTTTTGAAAAAAAATATATTTCCATAATTGGCACGACGAACCCTATGCGATGGTGTTGGGTTCGTCGAATTCTGAGAACTTTGAAATTTTTGCCTTCTAGATCCATTTTGGATCATTCCTCCCCACTAAGACCTTTTGGTCCTCCAAAAGGGTATTAACCAGACATCAAGTGTAGGATAGGCCTCCCCACTTGTCCTTTGTCTTTAAAATCTGTCATGTGCACCTGTTGCATCACAATCAATTGCCTAATAACCATGACAACTGAAATCATATTGTTATCCATTTGAACTCGTTCACATCTTATTGAATCCACTACCATCCATGTAGAAAACATTAACAACGATAATATTAGAAATATGACTGAAAATGAACCAATATGTTTGACGGGCTTGCATGACATTAACTTATTTTGAAGCAAAATATGATTGAACTCCCATCCTACAACCATCTCATGTTCATACTTAAGATCAACTGCTTTAGTTGGCACAATTATAGGTGTATTATTGCTTGCATAAGTTTCCTTCTTTAATTGTTCCATTGTTAGAAGAGATTGATTTTCTTTAATATGATGAGCATGTACAACATATTCAGTTCCCTTCTTAAACAAGTGATATTGATTATGTTTCATGTAGAAGATTGCTTTGTGATCATATAAATAAGGGCTACCTAAGAGCATTCCACATGTTTCTAGCGGCACCACATTACATATTATTTCATCCACATACTTAGATGTAATTGCAAACTTTATGATACATTGTTTTGTTATGGGCAATTTGTGATCTTTGCTTATCCAATTAAGTGAATAGGGTTTGTGATGCATCTTAGTTTTTAATCCCAATTGTTAAACCAATTCCTCTAAAATTAAGTTAGATTGAGATCCACTATCTATCAATGTATCGATCTTAGTATGTTTTATAATGGCCCTTATATGAAACAATTTACTTCTTGAATCAAAACCATCACCAATTTTACCTGTCAAACCAACTGTTGTGATCTTAGTCTCATTACCTGAATCCGATCCCAACTCTGTTGATCATGTTGTTGTTGCAACTTTTTGCCTCCCTTTCCTCTCTTTTGGTCTCTTCTATGGGCGCAATTGCCATCAATGTTCATCATCGCGCCCTTCTTTCTTGCAATGCTTGCAAGAGAGCTTATCTTCCTTCATTGTTGTTGAATTTACTTTCTTCCCATTCCCTTTGCCTTTTCCTTATTTCTTTGAAGACGATTCCCCCGATACACTAACTCCAGTTTTTCCTGTTTCAATATATTGCTTCTTGGATAGAAACCTCATCACGATTATTAGGTCCAAACATAAATACAATATTGCAAATATAAGCAGGAAAACCTCCTATATACTTCATAAGAGTTTCTTGTGTAGTAAATGGAACATCTAACATCAAATCCATCTTACAAAATTCATTTGTATATTCCTACAACGATTGTCCTTTCCTTAACTTAAGAATTTTCCATTCAATTAAGGCCTTTTCCTTATATCCCAATGGATAGAAATGTTTTCTAAGTGCGGAAATAAAATCATGCCATGATGGAAAAACCTTACCAACTTGTTGAGTTCCATGTTGCATATTACTTTGCCACCAGATGAGAGTTGTGCCTTCAAGACGAAGCGATGCCAATCTGATTTTGGTTGCCTCATCTTTGATTTGATGCACATTACAATATACCTCCATCTGTCTAACCCAATTATCAAGTTTCTCGGCATTAACTTTGCCATCATACATAGGCAAAACAAATTTTACATCAAGTTTAAGTAATGGCATATCGGGCTTATGCTTATGAGAATGTTTTCTTGAAGAAGTAGTATTTTAACTTGTACTTGAAGAAGAAGAAGATGATGGGGATGAAGGAGGTGATTTTGGAGGGTCCTCTTCTTCTTCACTTTTGGCTTACTTTGAAGATTCCCCTTGAAACGGTCTCTTCCGTTCCAAGTAATCATCATACAACACTTTTACCATCTCCGACATGGCAAATAAAGTTCTTTGAAACTCTCTTTCATTTTGAAAAAGTCCTTCTTTCAATGCCATCTTCTCACTTTGAGATGTCCTCTTTCTTGATCCAATCTCAAGAAATCCTTCTACAAGATCTCCTTCACCACGACTAAGTTTTTCCCTGGTAATTATGCAAACTCAAACAACCAACTGTCAACCTGCTCTGATACCACTTGATCCGAAAATGATCTTTTAAAGACTTTGGTTAAGTTTATGCATAAGTTATTTTACCATTCAGAAATTGAAGAGAAGAAGAAGTTTTAATGAAAGAATGTTGTAGCCATCATAAATAATGTAGAACACAAAGTAAGTACTAATAACAACAAACCATAACACCAAAGATTGTCAACGGAATTCGACAAAGTTGCCTACGTCTCTGGGCCTTTGTCTCAGTGAGGGAGGCTTTCTTATTAATCTTCAATGCTTCAAAAATACATTAGAAGTACATAAAATGGATCACAAATTGGTCTGGTTGTGTTCTGCTCGACCTCATGAATCCAACACAACTGACGACACTGAAAAGGTCTGAGCGTAGCTACCGAAAATGGCCTCCAAAGTTTGCTTCCTCAATGGCTTCCCTGCATAAACATGGCTTAAGCTTCACAAAATCTTCAACATTCTATTTTTCTTAACCTCCTTGGACTATAAAAAACACATGGTTTATATATATTTTGAGTTGGGGATCCTATCCCAACTTCCTCAAGAGATTTGGCCTCAAATCGGGCTCCAGATCCTCCAATAACGGGAAAAATCCCATTAAAATTAGGCTAAAATCAACAAAAAATCCAAACTATAGGTTAAAAACCCATATTTTGGCCAAATATGGGCACACACCCCTCTGTCTCCGGGCTCCAGGTCACATGGATGGCCCATGTGGCTAAGCGTTGGGCTAAACAGTTAGGCCGCCCCTAAAACTTTAGCACCTGGTCGTGTGGGAGTGACATATCGTCGAGCGTTGGCTTGGTCCTCCGGTTTAACTCCTGGTCCAACGCCTTGGTCGACAGGCTAGCCCTGCCAACCAGATGCTTAACCCCCCCAAATCCCGCACAATATCAATTCAAATACTTATTTCTCCGCATGTAAACACAAGTAACACACGTGGTACATTGGTTAGAGCATTATGGTGAAGGCGTTTCTTGTTCGGGAGGTCAGGAGGTCGATCCCGATGGAGGTACAACCAAAATTTTGAACCGTTCCTTATTGGCATCTTTCGGGGTGCCATGTGGCGCCCTGTGATTGGGCCACGTGTCACACTGTGATTCACCACTGTACACACAATCAACGCAAAGTCAACCTGCACAATCAACATCGTACGCCACACGTCATGCCCAAATATTGCCACGTCAATGCCACCTGTCATCCGTACCTTCCACGTGTCCTTTGCACCCTGCCATGTTAGCATCTGTACAGTCCACGTGTCTACCACATCAACACCTGAAAATGCCAAAACTGTCGGACACGTGCCATGCTCTGGTGTTGCCATGTCAACATGATGACATCATCATGACGTCATCTACCATGTCATGCTGATGTCAACAGTACGACTGTTGACTTTGACTTTGACTTTTTTGGCCTATTTGGGAAAATTTCCAGATCGCGATAATTTCTCCATACGGTGTACATTTTCGAAAAATAACATACTGTCGGAATCGACACAACGAGCCCTACACGATGGTGTTGGTTTCGTCGGATTCCAAGAAATTTGAAATTTTGGCCTTCCTAGATCCATTTTGGATCACTAAAAGCCTATAAAATCATAACAATTCATGATACCAGGTGGATTGGTCTCAAGTTAACCCCCAAAATAGCCCCAAAATAAAAAATGCAATGCTAAAACACCAAAATGTCCCCTCAAAAGACAACATGTATGAGTGTAGAGGACAATAAAGGGGTGGCATCATCTCCCCAAAAGGTGCAAAGCATCATCAAAGGTCACATCCCCTCATCAATAGGGTCACATATCATCATCAAAAGATCCCAAATCATTGTTAGAAATGCTAGGTCTACTCAAGAGAACATCAAATCACCCTCATGCATGATGTCATAATCAAAATGTGCAATGTATCAAGCCCTAAGCATGATGTCATCATACGAAAGGGTCCATAACCTCTCCAAAGAGGTGCATCATCATCATCATAGGCAATGGGGTCTAACCAAACCCTAACATCTTAAAAAAGGGTGCAATGTTCAAGTGTGTGGGCCTCCTATCTCCTTAGTGACATATCGGGTTTGTATCTGCAACGTCCTAGATCATCTGTGTAACATCCAAGGTCTAATAGATATTGGAAGGTGTCTAGAGGCATGCCAAGTCATCACATGACCCAACACTCATCATCAAGGGCACAATGTCCTCCAAACAATGCATGATGTCATCATGAAACATCCTCCAAAAGTCCATATCCAAGGGTGCATCATCATCAAGCAAGGCTCAAAGAAGTCAAGTGAAACCAACCATCATCAATACAAGAGTCATTAGAATCATACAAAGTAAGCCACAATGTAATACAAAAGCCACATAAGCAATTCACATTTGGTATCTTCTTCAAACTTCACACTAGCTAAGACTTTACACAATTTTCCAAGTGTATGTATGGAAGGACCATCACAAGACCCTATCAAGTGTGTCAGTACTCAAGTAGAGGAGTAGTTCTTGAGAAACCCTTCAAAGTGTAAGTATAAGTGAATGACATGTCATGGGGTTTACTTCGTGGTCATGGTGTCATTGACATTCAAGGCCATGTGTGGGTAATCTCCATGAGCACCTTTGTAGAGGGAGTGCTTGGTGCTTGAGTTACCCTTTCCTTGGTAGTGTGTGTATTCCAAACCCCTATTCTTTCCTTTTGATTATTAATTTTTTCCTTTGCAAGACCCTTTTTAGGTTTATGCATTTATTTTTCGTGGGATTTTGTTAAGTCCTTTTAACTTGATATGCATTATATGCATTAGGAATTGGGCTATCACCATAGTGAGAGGGTAGAGCTCAAGCTGACTTTTGGCTTTTGATTTTGTCATTTGTCATCCCATTTCGTTTTCCATTCTTTTACCAATTGCATCAACCTCAGGAATTCTAGACCCTTCTTCTCATAGGAGGATGAAGGCACATACCCTTTTGTGTACATGTAACAACCATTCCTAAGAGGTAGGACAATGAAAAGAATATGGATAGAAGGTGTTAAGTATGGTTGGGAATGACACATTACCCTTATCAAGACCTCCCAATAGTACCCTTGTTCCCTAAGAGTGACAACACTGGGCTAGGACACATATGATGGCCACCAAGGTGAAACAAGGAAAAAAACATAACTTCCAAGCATCATGATCCATTATCTGACTTCAACCCATGATCCTCACTTAAATGTCAAATGCATTAAATGTAATACTTTATATGAAATAAATACTAATGTACCTCATGTGTGTTGGACCACCACCATCGAATGAACCATGTTGATCAAGCGAATGAGATGAGCTATGATGAGGGAAGAGGCATTTGAGAAGCTACTGTCTATGGAGAATGTTGATCATCTTCTCTGGAATCACTGTTTGGAAATATGGACCATGAGACATGATCTCCTCTAGTTACCCCTAGATGAGAAGGGGTAATGGTCTAGATAAATGAAAGTTTGTGAACTAGAGAGATGGATTGGCGTATTAAACATGTTGGATATAAAGCATTATTTTTATAGTCTAGATAGGTGGAAGATTGCTATAGGATTTGAAAAGTAGTATGAATGTGTTGCAAGTACAATATAAGTTCATTGGTTAGTTTTTGTTTCAACTAAAATTTTCATTCATGAAATAATGAAAGATAGGAATACAAACATTCTTTTTGACAAGGTTGTGCAATCCATCAACAAAGTTTTGGAACATGGTTAGAGCGAAAATGAATAGTTCAATTAAATATGGAACAACAAAGTTTTGAAACATGGTTACAAGGAAAACGAATAGTTCAATTAAATATGGAACATTGATGGACAAAGTTTTTATATGGCTTAGCTGCTAGTTTTACAATGAGTTTTAATGTGAGTTATGTTTAACCAATGTTATCAAATTAGGCAATGTAAATAGTGACATTAGAAGATGATGTAAGCACCTTAGGACATGCGAGTTTAGTTGGTTTAATATGTCAATTATAATATAAAATTGTATATTATTTTTATTGTATATTTGATTATTTAATATGGAAAAATTCTTTTTAGATAACTAGAAAAAATAAATTATTACTTGAATATAAAATTGAAAAAAAATACATGATCCTTTATGCTTATTACAAGGATCTATGTTTGATATGAAGAACTTAGAAGATATTTAGATACATGATCCTTTATGCTTATTACAAGGATCCATGTTTGATATGAAGAACTTAGAAGATATTTATATATAGGATGTATGATTCATATCATATCTATAAGTTATTCATTTGTGCTCTTTTTATTTGCTTTAATTTTGATCATGTGATTCATATCATATCTATACTTATATCTAAATTATTCATTTATGTTTTTTTTTATTATTTACTTAATTTTAATCTAATTGACTAACCATCTAATTAGAAACTATTCATTTGTGTTTTTTTATTATTATTTACTTTTTCACCTAATTGAAAACTATTAGAGTTATTATACCAATAACTTATTTGCTTTGTTTATTAGAGTCATAAAACTTGCATCTGTGTATTGATTTACCAATTCAATAACACACCTCTATAGAGATGGGAAAAAAATATTTATCAAAATTACAGGTATAAATTTCTCAAGTCCTCTCTTCATTCATGTTAATAATAATTCATATTGAAATCTTTCAGGAAAAAAACTATTTATTTTTCTTTTTTGTTATTCTTTACCAACTTTATTTTTTATTTTTACTTTTTATTTATTTTTCAAAGCAAGGAAAAAGTTAGTTATTGTTCTAATTTCTAGGAAAATGAGCAAAAATTGTCCTTAGGTGCGAAGAAAATAAGCTTAAAAATCCATATCATACCGACAAATACCTCATCTTTAACCTCATACTTAAAACCTAAATATTAAAACTTAGTTGCAATTTAACCTCTTAAGAAAAACTTTACCTTTTAATTACCCTCGCATATCCATAATGATTTTCCTATTCTGCATACTTTGAACGAATATCTAAGCATACTTTGAACGAATATCCCAAGGTACTATTGCCAAATCTTTCAATCTTATGTTATGTTGCAAAACAATTGTACACAATTGACTAAAGTGCCCATACCATTTGTTATTCACCAAAATCACCTTTCGTTGTCTTTAGCTAGTTGTCCCATAAGGAACCCCTTTGCCGTAGCCTATGCAAACGGCATTTTTATTACTTATGTAGTTTCAAACCGTCCACGTTTCCATGACTTCAAGAAACCCAACTGAAATATACCCCCCAAAAAATAAAAAAAAATTAATATACCAAAAAAAAATTAAAAAAATTACATGCACGTTCAACATACCTTTTTTAAAACCAAGAGCAAGGTCTTACTCCCATTAACAACTAGAAACTTAAAATGGGTAAAAAAAAGTATTCACGTGTAAAGTGTAATTGTACAACCAAAAATGAGTAAAAAAAAGAAATTCACGTGTAAAGTGTAATTGAACAACCAACTATGTCGTGGTTTTTTTTTTTTTTTTAATAGATTTCACGTGTAAATGTAACGGGAGAACAAACAACTCGTTAGTTGTCATGTTCCATCATATATCAAATCCCGAATAAAACTAGACTCTCACACACCACCCACTTGAAAAGGTTTCCTTAAAAAGAAGCCCACCGGCTTATTTTATAATATGTGGTTGTCATATCTTGTATGTGTCTTTGTCAATAAGATATCTCTATATTTTCTTATATTTTAGTATATATATATATAAAAAAAGCATCTTCATTAGATAAATTTGTTTTAATAACATCGCTTGTATATAAAAAAGAAAAAAAATGATTTTAACGTCCATGAGGTTAACAATAGCCTATGGGACATATCGTCTCACACACTGATTTCTGTAGTTCAACCTTTTTCCTGTTCAACTTGATGATGAGTTCCCTTAATTTCTCCAGTGTCCCCTCGCTGAATAAGTTATTCCAAGAGCTAGTTGTCAAGATACTTATATAGCTGTCCCTACTGTCTTTGAAGGCTTCACACTCGAAAATGAAATGTTTTTCTGTTTCCACTTTTCCGGAGGTGCAGAACACACACACCCTTTCTTCCCAAGCTTCTTTTGGTCTTTTCCAACGCC
>SNQJ01S0021730.1:26540-45399 GCA_010110895.2 Picea sitchensis | reverse complement strand
GGGCCCCGTTTGGGTAAGTGAGTACATCAACTTCCCGGGGTCGTAACTTTTGCATACGATCTCCGTTTTAGGCGTGTGATAGCTCGTCGGAAAGGTATTGTCGAGGAGATTCATTTTGAGGGCTCAATATTCCTTTGACTATCACTGAGAACCTATATCTCGAAAAACCTTCATTTGGACCCTCAAAATGGCCCCGGAAGTTAAAACCTGCTAAAAATAGTAAATTGCCAAAATGGCCATAAAATTGTTTTGAGCCATTTGGAAAAGGTGGGTGGCAACCAATATCCACCTGGATCAGCAGATTACTTATGCTATATGTATTAAGCAAATCAAATACTTCAATATGGATGAAAACAACAGTTAATAAGAAATTGAAAGAGTCAGTTGGGTTTAGCCCGAGTGGTTTGTGCTAAGGGGTGTTTTCCCCCCCACCGAGGTTCAATTATCGCAAGTGAAATGTTGAGCTCTTAAATGAGCATGCTATCGCAAAAGCCTCGACTTTCTACAAAATATGGTTTACCCTAGGTACCATCCTCAAAATGAGGGGAAGTGACTAGTGGGTTTCCCCATGAATTATTCCAAGGAAAAAAAAAAAGAAATTGAAATTACTTGAAAGTAAAAGTTGATAACCTTCGGATGGGGTGACATATGGCCAACAGAGGCAAACTGACACTCAGGGAGAGTGGGGAGTTAATACCCTTAGTTTCCAACCTCACATCCAACTTTCTCAACATGACTAGCATTCATGTTGCAGTGATGTTAGTGCACTGGTGTGGTAAGGGAAATTTAATGGATCTCCGCGTGAACTAGTTACAGAGCACTGGAGCAGGTGCAAAGAATTTGGTTGGCATCACCTCTGTCTTCATGACGCTCCTCTCAATCACTTCAATGGTTTCTATGAAGGTAAGCTCTCACATGCATTATCCCATTCCGCATTTTCTTTTGGCTCTCATTTTCTTTTGGCATTCCAAGCCTCCTTGCCATGAGCACTCTGTTCTCTATTCAGAGGCTTCCATCCCCCTGCTGGTGTCCATTTTCAATCTATTCCTCACATGCTTCATGCCACTAGCCTTCTCTTCATTGGACCAAAATGTTGGTTTTCCTCTCTGGCCCCTTCCTTGTTGTAACTCCACCATGACGAGAGAGCGAGGTAAGCCCAAAAGAGGGATGGCTTATTACAAATTCATAGCCCGATGTAATCGCCCAGACCCCTTGCAACCCTCAAATTCTCCTACCATCTCTACTAGCCCCTCCCACACTGACCATAATTGGCTTGAGATTCCTCCACCTCCTCTCAGCATCCCAAAGTCACCTCCTCAACTCTTCAACACCATGCTTGATTCTTGGAGCTGCCCAATTGAGGAAGAAATTCCTCCTTACGGGTTGGAAACTGTTGAAGCTTCTCCAGAGCCTTTCAACATCACCAACCCCCTGACTCGCCCCACAATGGAGCCAAATGATTATGTGGTTGAGGAAGAAATCCCCCCCAACTGGTTGACATATTGGATAGCACGAAATTCCACCCACAAGTTGGCCATGGACAAGACTCCACCAACATATTTTGATGCAGCCGCACTTCCTCATGAGGAAATGGTTGGTAGTGCTGAGTAACCCTTGCTCAACCCACATCGTTTTAGGATGACCACCTTTAGCCGATCTTCGATATGCATCGAAACCTGGAGGAGAAACTCCACAATCAGAGCATCCTCAGTAGTCACATGGACCTCCTGTTCGAATTCCTGTCTAGTGCATTGTCTCAGAAGTGTTGCCCGACTTGCAACCAAGTGTTCATTTTCACTTACATCAATGAAGAACGCCCGGGTTCGTTGCACCTCTAGTTTTTCTTTCTTTTTGTTCCACAAGAATCTATTACAATCAATTTTTTTTTTTTTAAAACCTTGATTTCTGGAAATAGCCATGTTTATATTTTCTTGCAATCCACCTATTTTGGTTTCCATGCATGTGGCAGAACAGGTGGCAGACTCTAAACAATGTATTGACATGATGTTTCTTTAAGGTAATACAATCTCTTATACTTACAAAAAAAAAGTAAAAGCTGATAAGAAAAATGGAAATAAAGTGGACCAGTGCTAATAGTAAGATAATTGTTGCAAGAATGAAAGATGTATTGCGTGTGATTTTGACAATTTTTATTATTAAAGTTGTGTTGGTTAAATTAGTGGGTTTATTTGTGCAAACACCTGTGCATGTAGTTTAAAAAAGGAAATCTAATATAAATGTTTGTCCCTTTAGAGATTATCCCTCAAGTGGGTACAAAGAACAATGTTGGAGGTCCAACGAGGAGAGAACAAATATCATTAGAGAGTATCCCCCTGACTTCACACACAAGTTTGTTGTAGGATCCAAAGTGAACAATAATGTATATTGGATTATCCTATTAAACTACTCCACACTGAGTAGTTCCTGTTCTGGTGGATACCTCCATATCAAGCAAAGTCTGCGAGAGGGTCAAAGCATATTGAGGCTGCTGAGGGGATGGTTTATTTTTCAAATTGAAATTGCAGAAATGAAATCTAAACTAAACTAATCTACCAAAAGAAAAATAACTAATGTTTTGTGGCTATGTGCTTATTTTATGGTTTATTTTATCTCTTTTAGTTAGTAAAATGAAAAGCATATGGGAAACACCATGAAAATGAGACAAAGACATATTTTCTCCCAGGGTAGGGGGCATTGAGATGGGCACTGGGTAGCCCACTTATTTCTTTGAGGTTAAAATGGTATATTAAAGAAGGTCTATGGTCCTTTCTACTTCAAGACCACAAACTTACAATAAATGATAGAGAAATTTGGTTTGGAAGAAAGTTAGGTGCCTCAGGTGGTCTCAAAAGGTTTGATTCCTTGAAAACGGACAACGTTTCCTCTTAGTTTTTTGCTAAACCTACAAAAACAACAAGTTATAATGGAGGAAAATTCCCCAAATTACTTTGGGACAACCTACAAAAAATATGTTAGAAGTTGGGCAAAAATGATCAAATAAAGCCTATGATAAGTTAGTGAGTTAAAGACCAAGAAAGCAAGATCTAAACAAACTTTATTAGAGGTTTTGTTTGCTTTTTTAGGACGACAAACAAAGTAGCACTAAGTTTTCCAAATTTGTAATGAAATCTCATGAAAATGAACTACCTTTTAGCCTTTTAAAAAATTGGAAAGAAAAGCTTGCTAAAAGTGAACTTCAAGTGATAAATCTAGCTCTAAATGATAGTAGATTTAAGATACAATCTATATCTATCAATGCATGCATGCACAAGTAGAGATTTATGTTTGATTTGTAATTATAAGCTAAATCTACTTGCATGCAATTGGAAAGAACCAATAAATATTTAAAAATTTGAGAAGCAGAGAAAGAGAAGAAGCTTAATATGTGGAATCCTTAGGCTATGGAGTCCTTTTGGTGACAAGATGAGGGACTATGTTCTCAAAAGGTTTGAAGCTTGTGGAGGGTACAAGCAATTCCAACCACTTGTTCAAAGATGAAGACCTGTAAAGCTTAGAAACACTTGCACAAAATCAATAAATATTGGTGCTCCCTACACATGAAATCTAGATAGCATGTAATTAAACAAAATTTGCATGCAAATCTTTAACTGCATATGTAAAAAGACAAGATATCTTAAAAAAACAAACTAGTGTAGAAGATCTTTCCTATTGGGTGACAACACCCCTTCAAAGGCCAACAATAACAAATCAAATGCAAATAAAATAAGCAAAGGTTACCTCATATATGAAATGCCAACATCAAACATCCACACAAAATGCTAGCCACCATATGACCTTCAAAGTCTTCTTTATTCCAAAATGATATCCAAATTACAAGTAAAATTCCAAGCTATACCCAAACTCCCATTAGCTAAATGAGGTAGATGTAGCTTGCTTTTATAACTCAAAGGGTGAAGATCCTAATGAGGGAGGGCACACCACATGGAGAGAGAGAGAGAGAGAGAGAGAGAGAGAGAGAGATAGAGAGAGAGAGGGATGAGTGAAACCACTCCCATTAATTCAATAAGGTGCCACAAGTCCAAACAAATGAGAGGGAGGGGAGAGACATGGCCCAAGAGGGTGGCAACCTCCTTGGGATGTGCACCCTCTCTTGAGAATGTGCCACATCAAGGAGGAGGGGTGCACCCTCTACTTGGGATCTCCTCCCAATTCCATGTCACTCAAACAACTCATCACTTAACTCCTTCCCAAGTACTAGTAAGGCTTAGTGAACTAAGGGAGAAGGTGATATGACTAAAAACATGTCCCCGACATGTTTCCTCAAAATTTTCAATGCTGATTTTTTTTGTCTTTTTATGTCTTTTATTTCCCTTTTGTGAGAGAAATTGACTTTTAGTGATTAAAACATCACTATTTTCACTCAAAAAGGGGGTACATAGGTAAAGTGGGTACTCTAAGCAAAAATATTAGTACCCGCAAGGCATATGATGCCTCCTGGTACCACTTATTTAACTTATACATAAATTACAATTAAAATATCTTGTTTTTGCAGGATTTTTTTTATTTGTTGAAAACATTAAAAAATCCTAAGGGGGACTTAACGCATTTCCATAAGACTCAAGAGTGATGACTATCATGGTAATATACATTAGACACTAGAATTTAGACAACACACCAAGGCCTAGCCGCTAGGACATACTCCAACTTTGGAGGTAGTTGAGTGAAAAAACTTAGAAACTATAACTAGCTTATGCAACATGTTATAATTTAAGCTAGTTATAATTAACAAGTAAAAAAAAACACTCTAGAGTAATGTACTAATGACCAAGTCTCAAGGGGCTAAGTCTTTTACAAAGTTCATCATGCTAGATCATCTTATTACAGTTTCTCCATGGGGGTACATAAAATGCGTGAAGAAGAAGAAGAAAAATAAAATGAAGGGCCATAATGGCCGACTAGACTTCTGAACTTTGAATTTGAACTCTTTGTTCAATATTTGGAAGCTCGATTATAAGTCCATCCTAGTGCAACTTGGAGGGTAACAATACACATGTTCCAATGCAAGGTACCCACTTGGATTAATGGGTCTAGATTCTTGGAAAGCCATTAGGTGATACACACCTAGTAATTTCTCTTAGCACAACCTAAAAATAAGGGTTAGTTTTAATATTTGTATACGATTTTCCAAGGGGGGACAACATTAAACCTTATACATGTGACAAGTCCTAGGATAACAAGTTTTGTTGATGATTAGATTGGTTAAGATCCAAACAACAACCTCACGAGGATAAAATATCCCCCTGTGTTTTTATAGAGGTGGTACTCCTCTGTATATTCCAAAAGATATATCTTGATGCTCTTGGATTGGGGAGAATGCTAGACAACAAACCCCAAATATTTATTTCTTTAATTTGTATATGGAATGGTTCTTGATAACTAGATTTATTCTTGAATGGACCAATGAGCTTCTTAACAATAAAAATAAGAAGAAAGGCTTCAACATCAAAATAAATATATGCTCAGCTTCATTATTACAGCCCTATGAAATGCATGCAAACTGAAGATGCATCCATGTCTGTTCACATGAAATAATGAAATGGTATTGATCATTCTAGAGAACTTTAAATGAGTATTGCAATTAAAACTAAAAATAATATCATAAGCACACTCTAAAAATATCACACTTAGAAATCCAAAGATCTGAGAAATCATTAAAGTCATGCCCCAAAGTAGTTCTCTGTGGAGTTTATTACATGAAAAATATTCTTCATTACAAAGCATTCAGTAAACCAATTGATGAAAAAAATAGTGTAGAAGAAGGAGAAGCTAGAAGATGGAGATATTTGTTTGTTGATCATAGGTTTGGTTGCATGATGATGGTTGTACCTTTTCTATTATGATCTTCTGACTTCTCTCTAACCCTTTTTTTGATGGTGCTCTATCTATTTTAAAATCTACTTCAAATGCTTCTTGGATTAGTTAGGGTTTTGGTCTTTCTAGAAAATTCCACACGATTTTATTCTTGGAGTAACCACTTTAATAAATGTTTCATTGAACTCTCATTAATGAATTTATGTCATTGAAATTTGTGCCTTGAAGTGGGGCCAATTTCATCTTTAATAAAAGTTTTTAAATAAACCTTTATTTTGAAAATTTAAACTAGCTTCCTTCTAAAAAGCGGATTGTGTTTTAATTTTTTGAGCATGATATTTGATTTCTCATCCATTGAAACCATTCTAGGAGTAATATTCATCACTCCATATTTTCAACGAGTCCTTCTGAGTGCAATTTGGTGTTCTAGATCTCAAGTTATAGCCTCGGGAAATCGAGGTTCCAAACAGATTTATCAACAAACCATGGAAACCTAGCCGATTATTCTTCCAATTTTTGAAAAATTGTGGCCAAATCAAGCCCTTAAAACATGTTCCATCATCTCCCTCGTCGAATTACCTTTCGAATGAGGTATAGTTTATCCAAAACCGACGCCCGTATCTTGAGTTATGACCTCCAGAAGTTTGTTGCTCAGCAGTCGTCCATTTAATTCGCGGATCAATCTTAGCCCTTGATTAAAATCTGCCCTCTTTTAATCCCACATGCATTGTGGTGATAAGGAATTTAGTGTTTATATTTTTAAATCTTCCATATCACTTATGTGAAACAAAGGATATTATGGAGGTCTTAGTGTAAATCTTCATGCCATAGAAAAATACATATCCCAGTAATATTTTGGTCGCTCGGTCACTACCTAATCATTTCCCAGTCAACCTGTGGATGTCTGACACGTCACGTCCAATCAACACCCAACCACCTGCCATGTGTCACTTGGAGATGTGCCCAGAAAACTTGGAATAAGAGAAATAATATTAAAATAATATGAGGAGTTCGCGGGATTACATGAATGCGGAGGTAAGACTTAGTAAGAATGAGTGGTGAAAAATCTAGGTGTCGAGAAAGAGGGGCATAATATATGGAAAAAAAATGAAAATGGAAAATGAAATAATGGAAAGGAAATGGAAAAGAAAATAAAAGAGAATGGAAATAAAAGAAAATGAAAATATGAACGTAGAAATGGTTAAGTAAGGAAAGAGTAAGAAATAAAAAGAGAGAAAAATGGTTAAGTGTGGAATATGTATATGGAGAGTAGAGTGGAAGAGGGAAAAATGGTTAAGTATTAAAAGAGATGAGAAAGGAGAGGGAAAGAGGGGCACAACACTTAGAAAATTTTTCATTCTTCGAAGTTCTTCTTGCAATATCTCTATCGGACTTCTGGATAAAATTATGAGTATCTTACACATACTGAGTCATATTTTGATTCCATAAAATGCATGACGAAGTTGAGACTGAGAGATACACCATGAGCTGGTGAGAATGAAAAAAATATTCCTTCTAAATTTTTTGTTTTTATTCCAAAGAGCGGAAAATCGAGGTGACCAAATTTTCGATCAACAAGTCCCTAGGTGAAGGATAGGCAATGTGATGAATAATTATCAAAAGGGGAAGGAAAAGACTTCATGTGATGACCCTCAAAGTCATTTATATCTATATGTCTTCTTGTTTTATTCATCTATATTTCATAAAATAGGATTTTATACAATATCCTTCAAGAGGGAGGTTTTAGCTTTGAGTTGGCTATCCTTGGTAAACCGTTAACATAGGAAACAACAATCGTCGTTCGTCGATCGCCGATATACCATTGACATCAACGAGATGGGATAAAGGGAATGATAAAAAGTGTCAAAAGAAATCACTGTCGCCAAAAATAATTTCTCCTCACGTCCAAGGGGTCATATCAACCGCCACATGTTTTTTCGCGTAAACAATCCGTATTGCTCAGATATTACCCACGTCCTCTTTTGATGTCCGTCGTGTCATATTTGTATTTCCACATCAGCACCACCACATCATCACCGTGGGGTAGTTTTGGGTCGGCATCAGAAATTTTGCACAAAGGCACCAACGAAATAACGTCAAAGAGAATCCACCGACGCCAATACACTCATTAACTATCGATTGATTGCTAGAACAATGAACCCCTGGTTTTAGTTCGAACCTTTACACGCCAACGCTGAAAACCCCAGTCGATCTACAATATTTCTTATCCCCGATATCGATCATACTTGTTTCTTAAAGGCTTGGTAATTTGATGGGACACCTCCAACCAAGATGCGACAAAATTTTGCAATTTAATTAGACAAATCGAATTGTCGCGCAACCCACACCATGATCCCGTGCGCCGACCAACCGTTGAAATTTGAATTTTCCGATGAACTACAAAATAATCCGATACTGCGCTACCATCTGACGGTGCATTTAATCCTTAGCATGGTGCATATTCTGTGATAGATTGTGCAAACCGCATTTACACTCCTGAATTTAAGACTTGACGCGACAAGGTAAGTATGCTTTCTGTTAAATTTTCAAAGTTTATGCCCAAACATGGTATTTTGTTCACAAATCACTTATCTCCCGAAGTAGACGAAGAAGCGAGAGAAAGCATCAAGGAGGTTAAACAACACTCTCTAACTTTGATTACCAGTAAGTCCAGGTTAATCTCTTGCAAGGAAGAGGTAAACATTGTCTTTATCATTTCTACACTTACGATTGCGTCAATAACACTTGTCAATGTTGGCGGGTGGCTCGCTATAACATTTTCTTTTTTGCAGGAAAATGCCTCCAAGGAATCCAACGATGAGGCACTCACTAACAACGCCCAAAATGAAAGACCCGGAGGTTGGCGAAGGGTCTACACCAGGCGTTGCAAGGGATATCGATCTTGTCTCAAAGACAAAATTAGTTGTCCGCACTTCTACCAAAAGGCCTTTTACCCAACCTCCTGCGTTCTGCGACACAGAGACAAGAACCGGATAAAAATTAATGCTCCCACGCTGGGGAGAGTTGTTTAACAAAATCAACTAGGAGGATTACCCAGATTTTACACCCCACAACGACTCGGATGTCAGGATGTTGGATGACTAGGTTTTCCCAAATATCAGGTGATCATGTCTACATATGGTGGCCTGTCGAACCCCAATTTTTCCCTGCATTGAAACCCTAGGATGGGTGATTGACCACACAGACGCAACAAAATGCACAGTCAATAATGACCAGGGTGAATGTGTAGGTGTCTTTCTTCCAGTAGAGGTCCAAAAATACCACAAGCTTAGAGACCCAGAGGAAAGGCTAAATACAGACTTTGTGGTCAGATTTTATGAGTTCCATGACACCAACATGTTACTGGCCTCATGGTGGAAGGAAGATAAGAAGTTCAAAAACAAGAGCAACGGTTGGTATAGCATGGTAAACCTCAGAGAGCCGTATATGTACTTAATGGTTTTAATTTGTCGATTATATGGGGAGAAAGATTGCTCTAAGTTTTCAGAAGGGTGGATGCCCTTGGCCTATAGCGTGGCGATCTCCGACAACGGTTTCAAATGGGGATCCATCATTTCCAAACAACTAAGCACCAACATCCTATAGGCCTAGATACCAAAGGATGGAGAAACACCAAATTTCCACATGGCATCATAAATGTTGGACGTGATCTATGTAAGAAATGTTTTTGCAGGTATGAATTTAAGCTAGCATGTTGTTGAGTTACCCGTGCATGTTTATTTTAACATTCTATGGGAAAATAGGTACAAGAAATTTTACGACCTAATATGCGATGAGTTCATAACCCGAGTGTACTTCATCATATTTAGAAAATAATGCCCAAGTCTTTTAGCGGCAACCAAAAAGATGATTTCCAAAGTGGGCCACTGGTATTTTGAAGAAACGAGCACTTACATTAGAGTGTTTGGGGTTATTGGCGCGCCACACCTACTCTCCATTCATGTCCCATGCCGTCTCATTTTGGGAGAGATTTGTTACCAGACCATTATGCAAGGCTACAATGCCTCTTTGGTAAAGGACAAGAAGAGGGATTTCATACCCTATGGTTTTCATATAGGGTTTTACATGGTAAAATACACTGCATAGGTGAAACAATAAGGATTGAGCCAGCTTGAGTATCGGTTCCCCACAAGCCATTTTCACAAGCATGACCCAAGAGACGCGATACTCTAGCACACGTCACATGTGTCTTCATATTAGCCATATGATCACGATAGCTTCGAAGATGATATCCTTACAAAGGGCGCCCAGGACTGGGAAGAGGTGCTCCATATAAGGGATAACCCCAATATGACCAAATTCAAAGCGATGACTATGAATGAGTAGGTTGAGACAATAGAATAGAAAAATCAAGAATCCCTTAGGGTAAGTGAAGAAAACAGAGCAGTAGAAGCAACAGAGGCACAAAGGAGGGGGATACTGTTATTAGAAGAAGTCGAAAGATCTATACAAATATTAGGAGAAGATTCCCTACTTAATCCTTTGATAAGACCCTTGAGGATTACCCTGACTGACACAAGCCATCCTGAGGAAGAGCTAAATGGCTCACAGACAATTCCACCAGAGGAGACCACTGACCAAGATAACCCCAACCCCATGTCAGTTCAGGCAAGATCACTAGTGATTACTATAGCTCAGCGAAGGTCAGCAAGAGTATCAAGTGGGACGGGTATGCCTACTGTCCTCATAGATTTGATCACCATATATGACGATAAGGAAGGTTTAGAAGCTTCACGCATAACCCCAGTACCAATCACACAAGAGGAGGAACCAGGGGAAACATCTGCTCCAACTTTTGATGTTTTTCCCAAGTTCCCAAGAAGGAAACCATGAGGCTAGGAAGACTCTGGACACTAAATTTATCGATCAATTGGGAACACAACCTCATAATGACAGCTCCAAGAATGACTTGGGTGCTGGTGAACAAGAATAAGAAATGTAACATGCAAAAATCGACATCTCAATGACCGAACTCCCAGCTAATGTCAGCCCCTTGCATACTTCCCCATCTAGGAGCAAGACTCAATCAACTGATGAGCACCAACATGAGGCCAATTCACCATAACATACATAAGTTTCCCCTGCTAAGGAACTAAGAGAACCTCCCATAGAACACCTCTACACGACAAGAAGCCTAGGCAATAATCTACCCTGGGGAGATCAATAGATTCCTGAACCAATAGATGAAGTCGTCGATATACAAGCAATTTCTTATGACAGGAAAAGGACATTTGTGATGAGAAGAACAAGAAAGAAAAGGAATCTCACGCTCGATAACACACTTTTTATAACCACAGAGGAGACGTTGTTCGACATAGAAAGTTCTAAGATGATTTAGCTAATCAGAGTAGGGATGGCCATAACGGATGCTACTTTAGACATGGAAAAAAGGGATGAAAGGGAGGTGGATCCCATGAATAAAGAACTATACCACATGTGACATCAAGCAGAGTACTACCAAAATTCAACACAAGTGGTGGTACTCTTGATGTGTAAGTTTTGAGAAATGTATGCACAATTCACAAGTGAAAGATATCTTTTCGCCGCTCCCATAGCTGAATTCCAAGAAGATATCCTCATGGGGCTGACAACCTGTAAAGACATGCAACGATGGTATGAAAAGACACATCAAGCCTTAAAACAAATATACTACATCAAGGAAGTGCAGAAGGGCTGAGATATAGAAGAGCATGGCATCCGAGTGCTGATGGATATCAACATCGCCTGGATAAGGAAGGCAACTGAACACTAGGTAAGCATGGTCTAGGAACCTCAGTGGAAAATGCAGGATAAATGGGGAGAGTGTGAGAAAAGTTGGGAGAAAATCAATTGGTAAATGAGGAACACTGACCTACTAGAGTTTGGTCCACCGAAGGATTTCGTCGATTTGCATGACATAGTTAAACAACATGAAGAGCAAGACCTAGCATGGGAAGCAACGATTTCACATATTTCAAGCATGATCCCGGGTTAATTGAAGAAGTTCATGGAACCCCCAATTAAATCTCTTGCAATCCTACAGCGCTTAAGTGTCAAGATAATCAAGTACAAGGAATGAGCAATAGAGATAAAGGAGGTCCTCTCCGCTCCGATGGATCAACACAAGTTCCCATATGCAAATACATGCAAATATATCTTATTCAAGTGGTGAGAGTACGAGAAGAACGACCCACTTCATTAAAACCACGAGATGATCAAATGAGAAGCAAAAGAGAAGCAAACGGGAACAAATAGATAAAATCTGCCATGTGGCGTTTTCTTAACTTAACAAAACTTTAGTAGCTATTTTTAGTTTAGTTATTTTTTATAAATAAGGGCATCGACCTTTGAAAAAAGGTTGATGATTTTGGAGAGAAATACTTTTCTGAAATTTTGTAAGAGAACTATTTATGTGCAAGTTATTTTAATTAAGAATTTCTATTTAGAACCAAAGACACTTCTATCATCTAAGGTGTGAATGTGATTGGACCGAGGGGGATTATCCCTGTCTCCAAATTCAATATTTGTTGTTGTATTGAGTAAGAGTTGTTGTATCTGTTGTTTAAAGTTATCTTATAATGCTGCAACCGTTCTTTTATTTTAGTTTGAATGTCTACTAATCAAAATGGTATTAATGCTAGTTTGAAGTAGTTTAGATCTTCTTCGTCTGCATTCTAAGGTATAAAGGTTATCCTAACATCCATCCTTCCCCTAACACACAATTTAACTTCCTTTGCCATTTATTTTAAGATCTATCTTTATTTTGTTATAAATATTAAGAAAAAGAACCAAAAAGAGAACTGCATAGCCTGAGGAAAGGTTTCACAGAAAAGACATATCTGTTAATCACGATTATAAAGCCCATCGATAATTCCAGCCAGATCATGAATCTGGAGAACCTTACCACTCATCAAATGCTTACAAGTCTAATTGGGCATCTCAAGCGGGTTTGGTTCCTATTTTTGAGTTAAAGGGAACTCGGACCTGTCAACAAAATTGGCGCTCAAAGGAGGGCCTGAACGAATGAATGGATAATAATATATTATGCATATCCTATAGAGTCAAAATGACCCACATGCATGGCTAGTCACTCTCAAGACAACCCACATACAGAGAGTACTCCCAATACAAGTAACTCACCTCAACATGAAGAGGAAGAACACTTGTACCCTGAAATACCTTACGCTCTTCCCCTTGAAGAGTTAAATAAGTTCAGGAGAATCACCAAAGCTTATGCCCGATAGATCGGAGCATTACCTTTAATTCCTTTACTTCCTCAAAGAAAACAAATAAGCAGACCAATAGTTTACACCCCTGACCAGGTATTTTTTCTCATGGTAGAATACCTGATAGATTTTTCCCTCACAGAGATTGAACAACCCCTTAATCTGATACCCAAAACACCAGTTGGTAATTACTCTGAACCCGATGATTTTGAATCTAAAGAGGAAGGGTCTAATTTAGATCACTCAGTTTCTGAACCAGAAGACATGGAGGATAATAATGATAACAACAAAGAAAGGGGAGATCAGCGTAGATACAATCAACCATGGTTGGACAGATATTCTTTGGAAATCCCAGGACGGGTGCATAACCTACCTAGACATCCAGAAAAATTGCTTCCTAAATTTGACCCTGAAAACTCTCGATTTCCTGAGGACCATATTAAGAAGTTCATATTAGCTATAAGGTTGATGAATGTGCAACACGGAGATGTAGTGTGAATAATTTTCCCTTACACCTTTAAAAATTTAGCATCGACTTGGTATTTCAACCTACCATTTGCTTCCATAACTAGCTGGAAAAAGTTTCAAAAGGATGTTTTGGACAAATTTTCCAAAGAAACTACTACAGGAGCTTTAATGGTTGAAATTTTTGCCGCCACTATGAGTCCAAAAGAAAATGTTAAATATTTGAACCCAAGGTTCACCACCATTTTGAAAAAATTCCAACCTGAGGCTAAACCTACCGAGGAGTTGCAAATCGAAGTATACGCTAATGCTCTCCCAACTTCTATTTCCATGTTTGTAAAAAGGGCTGCCAAACATAATTTAGCTGAAAATTTTGAAGAAGCTAAAATGATTGAATTCCAAATGAAAGGATGCAAAGAAGGTCAGATCTCACTAATAAAAAAGGAAACCCAACCTATACCTAAGAGAGGACTTTTATTAACAAGACCCCCTGGAAAACAAATAGAACAAGGTCTTGAGAAAGAGGGAGTGGATCTAGAAAACCTACAACGGATGATAAAAAAACTCTCCAACGAGATTGTAGATATGAAAAGGAGTGTTGGGGAAGGAAACCAAAATCAAAGACCTTATAAACCCTTTTTTAAAAATAAATCCACCCTTCAAAGCTATAGAACCTCCCCCAACTAACCTAAACGTCGACTTAGGAAACATAACATCTGACTCCTGATGCACGTACCATCAAGAAAACCATTCAGAAAGAGATTTCCCCCAATGGTTGCATGCTATGAATCTAATGGATAATCGATTCCTAGACGAATGCTCTCTAACTAAACAACCCAATGGCTCGACCATAGGTGTTTTCGATCAGTAAAGTCATGAACCACCTGGAGAGACTTCCATGTTGATATAGGCTTCTGATCACCCAATACCTTTCAACGATGTCGTTGAGGTGTAGGGACCCTCGATTGAAATTATAGCTATATAAACGTGAAGTAAAAGTCAACCTGTCCAAAGTAATCCCACCGCCACTCAATCATCTCGAGGAAATCAAGTGGTTGATCACCCCAAACCGCTATTTTCTTCTTCCCAAAACAATCCCACAAACATACATACATGGGAAATGCCTAAGCTAGACTACAATGTAGTAGAAGACTTGAAGAATATGAAAGCTAACGTGTTTTTCATGGACATGTGCAAGATTCCTCAACAAAATTATTTTTTGTTACATGCCTTAAAATTAACAGACACCTCTCTGATGAACATTAACCAAGGTGACATTCCATCTCCCACAAACTTAATGAATAAGCTGAATGTGAATACTTGTTCTTTGGATAAAAAATGAAGGCCTTTTGTTCCACCTTTCCTCTTGACGTTTGATGTCTTTAACATAAATCTACATAATTTCTTGGTTGATTCCGGGGCATCCTCAAATATCATGCCATTTACAATCTGCAAGAAATTGAACGCAACCCGGTTAAAAGTGTTAAACACGTTATACAACTAGATAGAACTCAGGTAAAGGTCATTGGGGAATTGAAAGATGCCATGATCATAATTGCTACACACCCTAAATTTGTTCAATTAATTGACATAATCATGGTAGACATACTAGAGGCCTATGGAATGCTACTTAGCCGAGACCGGTTCAAGAAATTAAACGGATATTTTAGTACTGATTGGGCTCACCTCTGGATTTTATTGAAAGGACATCCAAACATGATCAAGATTGACAGAGAAAGATACCTCAAACATACCGTCATTGATTTAGAGAGCCCAAATGAACCCTCATCAACAGATTTCCCTGTGTTAGGAAACTACTCATGTGATTATGATTTCGGTAATTTTTCCCCTCACATGTTGACATACCGCTCCCACAAAAGTCCGAAATGATATTCCAATTAGACTTACTAGCGGCTTTAAGAGAAAACATCCTCTGTCAGGATTCTCTGAAGGGAGTAGCAAACAAGGAGGTTGAAAGTGAAAAAGTAGCAGACAAGGAGGTTGCAAGTGAAAAAGTAGCTAGACATGAAAAAGTTAGAAATTCCCCCACACAAATTTGGATGATGTACTTTGATGGTTCTAAATCACAAGAGGGGTCGGGAACACGATTCATTCTCATTGACCCAAAGGGGAAACAAAACTTCTGATCTTGTAGACTAGAATTCGAATGCACTAATAACAATGTTGAATATGAAGTTCTAGTCCAGGGACTAAAGAAAGACATCGACTTAAACATCAAGGGATTGAAAGTTTTTGGAGACTCCAAAATTATTGTTAGGCAAATGAAGAATACTATCCATTGCAATTCACCTCACTTAGGAAATTACCAACAAGAGGTGCACAAACTAATATACAATTTTGAGGCCTTCAACATTACTGTTGTTCCCAGGATGCAAAATACCATTGTTGATTCTCTAGCCACTACGAACTCAAGATTATCTCCTCTAGAGGACTATGAAGCCTCAAGGTTTGCAGTAGAAATTCTCTACAAACCTTCATTACCTAACAACATTTCTAATTGGAAAGTCTTTGAAGGGGATGAAAAGATTATAGATTTCTTGACTAATCAAGAGAATTTCAAGGATTTGGCCATGATGATGAAATATTCCAAGAACTACTCACATAATCAAATCTCCACGAACATAATAAGGGAACATATCACTCCGATGACAAGCCAAAGTTTCACACGATACCAAAAGGAGTGGCCAATATGGAGAACCTTTTCAACCTAAGGGAAAGATTTAGAGGGCCAAAGAATGAAAAAACAGGGAGCTCATGTCCCATATACGGGACTATAAACCTAGGAACCCATGAGAACCCCAAGAATATCAGTTTGGGTAAGACAATGTCCAAGGAAGATAATCTCAAATTATTTAAAGAATATCAAGATGTCTTTGCTTGGTCCTACCGAGAATTGAAAACTTATGATACTCGCATTATCCAACACGCAATCCCGTTAAATTATGGAGTAAAACCATTTCAACAAAAGCTTAGGTAGTACCACCCATCTCTGGAACCTCTGATGTATCAAGAGCTGAAGAAATTATTAGATGCCAAGATTATCTTTCAGGTAAGACACTCTAACTTGGTAGCCAATCTGGTGCCTGCTAGAAAGAACTCTGGAGAGATTCGCCTATGTGTGAATTTTAGAAACCTTAACAGAGCATCGAAGAAGGATAACTATCCAGTCCCGCCCATGGAACAACTCCTACAGATAGTATCCGGCTCTGAATTTTTTTCCCACCTAGACGGTTTCTCGGGATATAATCAGGTCCTAGTTTTAGAAGATGATTGATTAAAAACTACCTTTCAGACCTGTTATCCCCTAGCCTAGGGATAACTAAGGAGATTATGTCTCGAGGCCCACATGTCCTAGACATGGAGTACCAAGAGCCATATTGACTTGAGCCTAGCCCTGGAGGGCCCATCCTTCTTCTTCTTCAACGCCTCCAGCTTGTCAGCAACAATAACATCCATCCCATCGGCCTGGTCCTTCAGTAGCAGTGGGTATTTCTCCATGAGGTAATGAGTTTGGGTATCATGGTATGTGTCACTTTGATTCTCAAAACATTTGAATATGTGCATTTAATTCTTTTTACTTCTAACATGTGTTTGGACCTTATGCCTTTACACTTGTCCACACGTGAGGGGAATGACAAGATCCCCAAGTACGCTGCTTCCCATAGGGTTTGATTTTCCACTGGGGGGTTCATGAAAGCTCATCATCCATTCCCACCATACTTACCACTTTTCATCTTTTTCCCTCTCATCCATCCCATACATTGGTTCAGGCATTGGGTTTTCCAAGATAGGAAAGGGTTGTACCTTACCTTGTGGGAAGAAGGGGCTAAAGGCCCAGAGGATAAAAGTAGCTGGAAAAAGATAAAATCCAAAAGAATGAAACATTCATATGCGTCACCCAGGGATCCTCGAGAAATAAATAAAAGGCTTCTCAGCAAGAAACATAGGGACCCATAAAATAATAAAATCAAGACCTAGTTGGAGGATAAGGGCTCTCATCACGAGGAAACCTAATAGGTCCATGGGCATGTAGCTGTATGGAACTAAGATTCAATTGGTCACCACTCTAGGTTAGTGGCTCTTGGTGGCATAGCCAAGATAAAGGGGGTCTCATCATGAGCCGACCTTCTCATCTCCATGAAATGCTTGTGGGTAACATTGTCACCACTGGTCACCATGCCAGGGCAGTGTCCCCTAACTATTCTCTTGAAAGGAAAATCAATAAGATAAAAAGATAAAAATGCATGAATGGGCTTGTAAACATTTTCATCCATGACAAGGTGCAACTTACCCTCTTCAGAGGCACCCACAGGTAAGCCATATATTCTCATGTCATCACTGCACCCATTGCTGATACATCCCTTACCACCTCACCCACTTACACAACATGGATTTGTCTTCACCTCGAAACATCCCACGTCCAATGAGAACTATCCCAGTAGGACACCCTAACGTCCCTTCCAAACCTGGCTTGTAGAATAACATAATGTCTTTGACCACTTGTCTGGGAAAAGGGGGTTTTATGCACTTGTTTAAATAAGTTGATTATTAGATGTGATTGACATTTCTATGATCCCTGTGACTTATGAGCCCATGGAGGGCGTATTTGTTGTTGTTGCAGGTCCACAACTGACAGACAGGTACACATGGAGAGATGATTAGTTTGGACCTCCATAGGGATAAATTCCCACCAGATGGATGTTGAGACCCCAGCCAGGGGTAGAGACAAATCAAAGGTTTTCACCAGAGAGAGAGGAGGATGTTCCATCAGAGACAACCTGGTAGGCATGGACCCAAGGGGTTTTTTCCATTCTCACTATGATGTAGGAATTGGAAGTCCCATGACATCACCATGTGACCCATGGCATCACCCGATGTTTTGGACACTTTGGAGGCAGTTGTGTGCCAAGTGGCCCGTGTGGTTTGATCTAGAGGCCCTATGAGGCCTAACATTTTACTCCTTGAGGCCAATGTTTCCCTAAGAAGGCGTAACGTCACCCTAAAAGGGAACGTCGTCACCTTTTCTTCTTGATTTAGGGTTTATTTATGTCATTTAATGTAAAAACTGGATATTACATGTAAACTAGCCATGTCGACCTTTTTGACGTAATTCTGGTAATTGAAACTATATAAATAAGGGTTTTTTCCCTTGTATTTTTCATCATATTTCAATCAAACTTGATGAGGTATGAAATTTTCACCCTATTTGGGGTTACATGACTGAAATTTAGTGCGCACTTGTTGAAGGAGGCTAATTTTGGGCTATTTTGGCAATTTTTCTTGGTGGAAGTGTTCAACTAGGGTTTTTGCTTGAT
>SNQJ01S0021730.1:13098-26490 GCA_010110895.2 Picea sitchensis | reverse complement strand
TCTAGTCCAGGGACTAAAGAAAGACATCGACTTAAACATCAAGGGATTGAAAGTTTTTGGAGACTCCAAAATTATTGTTAGGCAAATGAAGAATACTATCCATTGCAATTCACCTCACTTAGGAAATTACCAACAAGAGGTGCACAAACTAATATACAATTTTGAGGCCTTCAACATTACTGTTGTTCCCAGGATGCAAAATACCATTGTTGATTCTCTAGCCACTACGAACTCAAGATTATCTCCTCTAGAGGACTATGAAGCCTCAAGGTTTGCAGTAGAAATTCTCTACAAACCTTCATTACCTAACAACATTTCTAATTGGAAAGTCTTTGAAGGGGATGAAAAGATTATAGATTTCTTGACTAATCAAGAGAATTTCAAGGATTTGGCCATGATGATGAAATATTCCAAGAACTACTCACATAATCAAATCTCCACGAACATAATAAGGGAACATATCACTCCGATGACAAGCCAAAGTTTCACACGATACCAAAAGGAGTGGCCAATATGGAGAACCTTTTCAACCTAAGGGAAAGATTTAGAGGGCCAAAGAATGAAAAAACAGGGAGCTCATGTCCCATATACGGGACTATAAACCTAGGAACCCATGAGAACCCCAAGAATATCAGTTTGGGTAAGACAATGTCCAAGGAAGATAATCTCAAATTATTTAAAGAATATCAAGATGTCTTTGCTTGGTCCTACCGAGAATTGAAAACTTATGATACTCGCATTATCCAACACGCAATCCCGTTAAATTATGGAGTAAAACCATTTCAACAAAAGCTTAGGTAGTACCACCCATCTCTGGAACCTCTGATGTATCAAGAGCTGAAGAAATTATTAGATGCCAAGATTATCTTTCAGGTAAGACACTCTAACTTGGTAGCCAATCTGGTGCCTGCTAGAAAGAACTCTGGAGAGATTCGCCTATGTGTGAATTTTAGAAACCTTAACAGAGCATCGAAGAAGGATAACTATCCAGTCCCGCCCATGGAACAACTCCTACAGATAGTATCCGGCTCTGAATTTTTTTCCCACCTAGACGGTTTCTCGGGATATAATCAGGTCCTAGTTTTAGAAGATGATTGATTAAAAACTACCTTTCAGACCTGTTATCCCCTAGCCTAGGGATAACTAAGGAGATTATGTCTCGAGGCCCACATGTCCTAGACATGGAGTACCAAGAGCCATATTGACTTGAGCCTAGCCCTGGAGGGCCCATCCTTCTTCTTCTTCAACGCCTCCAGCTTGTCAGCAACAATAACATCCATCCCATCGGCCTGGTCCTTCAGTAGCAGTGGGTATTTCTCCATGAGGTAATGAGTTTGGGTATCATGGTATGTGTCACTTTGATTCTCAAAACATTTGAATATGTGCATTTAATTCTTTTTACTTCTAACATGTGTTTGGACCTTATGCCTTTACACTTGTCCACACGTGAGGGGAATGACAAGATCCCCAAGTACGCTGCTTCCCATAGGGTTTGATTTTCCACTGGGGGGTTCATGAAAGCTCATCATCCATTCCCACCATACTTACCACTTTTCATCTTTTTCCCTCTCATCCATCCCATACATTGGTTCAGGCATTGGGTTTTCCAAGATAGGAAAGGGTTGTACCTTACCTTGTGGGAAGAAGGGGCTAAAGGCCCAGAGGATAAAAGTAGCTGGAAAAAGATAAAATCCAAAAGAATGACACATTCATATGCGTCACCCAGGGATCCTCGAGAAAGAAATAAAAGGCTTCTCAGCAAGAAACATAGGGACCCATAAAATAATAAAATCAAGACCTAGTTGGAGGATAAGGGCTCTCATCACGAGGAAACCTAATAGGTCCATGGGCATGTAGCTGTATGGAACTAAGATTCAATTGGTCACCACTCTAGGGTAGTGGCTCTTGGTGGCATAGCCAAGATAAAGGGGGTCTCATCACGAGCCGACCTTCTCATCTCCATGAAATGCTTGTGGGTAACATTGTCACCACTGGTCACCATGCCAGGGCAGTGTCCCCTAACTATTCTCTTGAAAGGAAAATCAATAAGATAAAAAGATAAAAAGGCATGAATGGGCTTGTAAACATTTTCATCCATGACAAGGTGCAACTTACCCTCTTCAGAGGCACCCACAGGTAAGCCATACATTCCCATGTCATCACTGCACCCATTGCTCATACATCCCTTACCACCTCACCCACTTACACAACATGGATTTGTCTTCACCTCGAAACATCCCACGTCCAATGAGAACTATCCCAGTAGGACACCCTAACGTCCCTTCCAAACCTGGCTTGTAGAATAACATAACGTCTTTGACCACTTGTCTGGGAAAAGGGGGTTTTATGCACTTGTTTAAATAAGTTGATTATTAGATGTGATTGACATTTCTATGATCCCTGTGACTTATGAGCCCATGGAGGGCGTATTTGTTGTTGTTGCAGGTCCACAACTGACAGACAGGTACACATGGGGAGATGATTATTTTGGACCTCCATAGGGATAAAGTCCCACCAGATGGATGTTGAGACCCCAGCCAGGGGCAGAGACAAATCAAAGGTTTTCACCAGAGAGAGAGGAGGATGTTCCATCAGAGACAACCTGGTAGGCCTGGACCCAAGGGGGGTTTTCCATTCTCACTATGATGTAGGAATTGGAAGTCCCATGACATCACCATGTGACCCATGGCATCACCCGATGTTTTGGACACTTTGGAGGCAGTTGTGTGCCAAGTGGCCCGTGTGGTTTGATCTAGAGGCCCTATGAGGCCTAACATTTTGCTCCTTGAGGCTAATGTTTCCCTAAGAAGGCAACGTCACCCTAAAAGGGAACGACGTCACCTTTTCTTCTTGATTTAGGGTTTATTTATGTCATTTAATGTAAAAACTGGATATTACATGTAAACTAGCCATGTCGACCTTTTTGACGTAATTCTGGTAATTGAAACTATATAAATAAGGCTTTTTTCCCTTGTATTTTTCATCATATTTCAATCAAACTTGATGAGGTATGAAATTTTCACCCTATTTGGGGTTACATGACTGAAATTTAGTGCGCACTTGTTGAAGGAGGCTAATTTTGGGCTATTTTGGCAATTTTTCTTGGTGGAAGTGTTCAACTAGGGTTTTTGCTTGATGATTCTTGATGAATGTAAGTAAGATTTATGCAATTGTTCTTCATTGAATGGTTATGGTTATGTTTATATTTCATTTACATTAATATTATGAAATTGCTAGCTTAAAACCCTAGGAATCCAAGCACATGTTATTGTCCTTGCTTTAAGAGCTTTCACCTACTAGATTTTTCCAACAAACCTCAAAACTCAACCAACGATCCTTGAAAGACAACTACCCCCTCCCAAATATGGAACATTTGTTACAGAGGTTTACAGGGGAAGGGATGATGTCCATGTTGGATGGATTTTCTGGATACAACCAAGTCTTGCTCAAAAGAGAAGATCATCTTAAAACGACATTTACCACGCCATGGGGAAAATTTATGTATTTGAGAATGTCGTTTGGCCTTATGAATGTAGGTGCTACCTTTAAGAGAGCTATGAATTTTTCCTTTAGGGATCTCATTCAAAAAATCATAGAAATTTACCAAGATGATCCCAAAGTCGTATCAAAAGAGAGGAAATACTACATATCACACCTTAGAATTGTTTTTGAATGGTGTAGAAAGTATGGTATCTCCTTGAACCCTAAGAAATATGTTTTTAGGATAGATAAAGGGAAACTTTTGGGACACATAGCCTCAGATGGGGGAATTTCTATAGACCCTAATAGGGTACAGTCTATTAAATATCTACGTCCCCCAACCAACAAGAAGTCCCTACAATCCTTTTTCAGGAAAATCAATTTCATTAGAATTTTTCTCCCAAACTTTGCCAAAAGGATAAAACCCATGAGTGCTTTACTAAATGAGGATACAGTGTTTAAATGGGATGATAAATCCATTAAATCTTTTGAATACATAAAGGATGCTATCTCCCAATCCCCAGTCTTGATCATCCCTGACTATTCATGACATTTCATAATATTATCTTTTTCCTCCTAGGACACCATTGCATGTGTCTTGCTACAAAGGGACGCTGACGACTATGAACACCCTATAGAATTCATGAGAAAATTCCTTAGGGATTCTGAGCTGAATTATTCCATTATTGAGAAACAAGCTTACGACTTGGTAAAATCCCTTAAGCACTTTAGAAACTATGTGGGTTATAATAAAATCAAGGCTTATGTCCCTTACCCGCCAGTAAAGGATGTATTATCACAACAAGATTGTATGTTTACTGTTATCGCACAATTTGTACTTTGATAAAAGGAAAGGTAGGAGGAAATAAAATTGACGTAACTTGAGGGTATCCTATCACTATCGCCTCAATATGATTCCTCTTTCTCTTTAGGGTGGTAGGCCCAGGGGAGACGTCCTTGGTGACCTGGGGGTTTGAGAAGGCAAAGTCAAAATGGCGAAATAAAGATCCCCTCTCACAAGTCACCACCGATCATAAAGTCACAATTTTAGAACCAATGAAATGATAATATGTCAAAGTGTACCTGCTCGAAACAAAGCAATAAGAAACTATATATATTTGCAAGTACACTTGTTGGTTAGCAATTCATAAAACCATAGAATTTCTCAATAAGATCAATTGGCTGATAATGATGAAGTAAACAAAAAATTATAACAATAATATTTATAAGGCAATACTTCACATTAAATGCCTTGAAATAACTTCAAAATGACTAAGATTCATCAACCAATGAAATCATAATGCTAGAATTTGTTAGAGGCAAACAAGACAATGTATAAATCAACCTTTTCAATTGCTTTAAGAAGCTTTTAATGCTGCAATTAATGAATGTAGATTACTTTAGTAACAACAACAATATTGTTAGTAGGTTAGGCTATTCTAGGGTTAGAAATGGTTACTAGGAAGCTCAAAGAATAGGTTTTGATGATTGTTTTGATCAATTACTCAAAAGAGGACTTAGATTAGTGCTTTTAGGGAAAATGGAGTCAATGATGTGGCAACAAATGTTGAAGAAAAATGATAATATGAGATTCAAAGACAAGATAGATTGATAGATTGGAGTGTTGGTAACCCAAGGCTCCAATTATCAAACCTTAAGGGGAAACTAGCTACTAAGGTGTAGGTAACCCTAGGCATGAGTATATTTCCTCCCTCTTTAACTCAATGATGAAGCAAAAATCAGCTAATACAAAGCAATGGATACTAAGGTGTTGCAATGGCAATACCTTAGCACATGCTTCAAGAAGAATGGCCTTTTGACAAGATCTATTAGGTGAAGGATTTTAAATCTAGGACAATAACATGTGCTAGTATTCCTAGGGTTTAATCAAGCAATTTCATAATCTTGAATGTAAATGCAAGATAAATAAGACTATAACCATTCAATTAAGAAGAATTGCAGAAATATCACTTACATACACCAAGAATCATTAAGAAAATCCCTAATTGAACACATCCACTAAGAAACTTGCCAAAATACTCCAAATTTAGCCTTCCTCAACAAGTGTGCTTAAAATTTCAGCGAAGAAACCCTAAGTAGGGCGCAAATTTCAGTTCTCACAAGTGTGAGTGAAATATGATCATAATACAAGGGTTTAAACCCTTATTTATACAATACTAATGACCAGAATTAGGTAAAAAAAGGTTGACATGGCCTGTTACACATAATATCCAATTTTTACATTAAATGTCATAATTAAACCCTAAAACAAGTTGTAAAGGTGACGTCATGCCATTTTATGGTGACTTTAGGCCCTTTTTGGGCAACGTTGGCCTCCTTGGGCCTCAGGATCCTGCCACATGTGCCACTTGGCACACAACTGCCTCCAAAGAATCCAAAATGCTGGGTGACGTCATGGGTGACCTGGGTGACATCATGGAACTTCCAAGGCCTACATCATGGTGAAAAGGGAAAACCCCCCCTGGCTTGAGGCCTGCTAAGATGTCCCTGGTGGAACGTCGTCCTCTCTCTGTGGTGCAATCCCTTGATTTGTCTCTGCCCCTGGATGGGGTCTTAACATCCATCTGGTGGGCTTTCAGCCCTATGGAGGTCCAAACTAATCATCTCCCCATATGTGCCTGTCCATTGGGTGTGGCCCTGCAACATCAACAAATACGCCCTCCATGGGCTCATAAGTCACAAGGATCATAGCAATGTCAATCAATTCTAATCATCAAGTTATTTAAACATGTGCATGAAACCCCCTTTATCTAGACAAGTGCTCAAAGATGTTATGCTATTATACAGGACAATCTTGGAGGGGATGCTAGGACGTCCTATTGGGATAATGCTCATTGGATGTGGGATGTTCCCGGGTGAAGTCAAATCCACGCCATGTGAGTGGATGAGGTGGTAGGGTATGTTTGGGCAATGGGTGCAATGATAGTAGGGAAATGCATGACTTACTTGTGGGTTCCTCTAAAGAGGGTGAGATGCACCTTGTCATGGATGCAAATGCTTCCAAGCCCATTCATGCATTTTATCTTTTATTCTTTATTTCTTTTTCTTTCAAGAGACTAATTGGGGGACACTGCCCTAACATGGTGACAAATGGTGGCAATGTTACCCACAAGCATTTCATGGAAATGAGAAGGCTGGCTCGTGATGAGAACCCATTTCTCTTGGATATGCCACTAGGAGCCACTACCCTGGCCTGGTGACCAGATGAATGGTAGTGTCATACCGCTACATGCCCATGTACCTAATAGGATGACTCATGATGAGACCCCCTATCCTCCATTTAGGTCTTGATTTATTGTTTTTATGGGTCCCTATGTTTCTTGCTGAGAAGCCTTTTATTTCTTTCTTAGGATCCCTGAGCGAAGCATCTCAAGGTTTCATTATTTTGACTTTTATCTTTTGTCAGCTAATTTTACCCTCTGGGTCTTTAACCCCTTCTTCCCACAAGGTAAGGTACAACCCTTTGATATTTGGCCAACCCAATGCCCAGACCAATGTATGGGATGGATGAGTGGGAAAAAGATGGAAAGTGGTAAGTATGGTGGGAGCGAACGATGACCTTTCATGAATCTCCCCAGTGGAAACTCAAACCCTATGGGTACCGAATTACTAGGGAAACCTGTCATTCCCCCCAGGTGTGGTCAAGTGGAAAGGCATAATGTCCAAGCACACATTAGAAGAAAAAAAAATTAAATGCACATATTCAAATGTTTTGAGAATCAGAGTGACACATACCATGATACCCAGATTCATTACCTCATGGAGAAAGACCCATTTCTGCTGCAAGATCAGGTCGATGTGATGGATGTTTCTGCTATTGACAAAGTGGAGGTGATGAAGAAAAAAATGATGAGCCCTCCAGGGCCATGCTCAAGTCAATCTGTCTCTCAGTACTCCATGTCTAGGACATGTGGGCCTCGAGACATAATCTCCTTAGTTATCCCTAGGTTAGGGGATAACATCTGGCTCCAACTAGGGGACATGTTCTCACCATAGAGCACATGAGAACCTCAACATCTCTATAATAAACTGTGACCTGCTTGATCTCAACATAAGACTATTAGTAATCATTTAGAGTGGTGATATCACCCTTGGCTCATATATATATATATATAATACAAAAAATGAAAGCAAGCATATATACAAATGGAAATACATACTATTCTAGTATGAAATGCAAATGGTATATACAATGAATGCAGATGCCTACCTACTTAACTCTACTTACCTACTGGTTGAATGTTAGGTGTATTCAAATAGCCAGTGAAACCATCCTAGCAATGTCTCCCCATACCTGCCTCTGTGCTTCATCATAAACCAAAGTAGTAATAAGTTAAGCACAAAAATAACACGAGTTAGAAAATGTATTGTATCATTGGAAATTTTAAGGTGTAGCTCATGGAGGCGGGTGGGTGGGAAAAAGTGGTGCCAAGTCACACTCTCAAGAAAGTGCTCAATCCATCTCAGAAAAGGATCGTGAAAAGTCAAAGGTTCAAAAGTCTGACTCAAGGAGTCTGAATGCTGACTACCTCGAACATCTTCACAACTTGAGGCCTGGGAATGGATTAGCAAGAACCGAAAGGATGAGGTTCTGTCCTACAAAAGACTTGGGATAAGGGACATGTTTCCAAACCACACCTTTAGTGACATAGTGAGGTAAAGTAATCAAAGGGAGGTGGAAAATCTTATCACAAGTATCATGTTTCAGGAAGGTAACTTCCTTACTTTTATCAATATCTGAGCACAATGATGGTTGATCTATTTCTTCATAGAATAAATCTAAGTGCTGAGAGGGACAATCATCAAATTCCTCAAGGTATGATTGAAAATTATTAGGAGAGCATAGCATCAAGTCATCCTTGGGTGTTTGAATAAAATTGGTAATCATGCCATGTTCTTGTTGCCAAATGCCAAATTCATTAGTAACTTCATGTGATAATGGTAAAGGCAACTTTTGGACATGACCTTCAATGTCGTAAATGGGTTCCTTATTAGAACTGATCACATCCCAATTACACCTTCCAACATGTATGAACTCATCAATATCATCAACTATATATGTATCATAACATGAAGGATTCAAAGCATTCAAGGGCTCATCTAGCTCCTCTTCACTTTCCAAATCATAAAGTAAAGAATCATCAAAATTTTGGAAAGGAAGGTAACTCATCGTGTTTATTTTTTCTTGTGAAAGAGCTTCGAGGACTTGGGTGTTCTCAACATGCATCATTGTTTTATCCTCATGAGTTTCCCCTACATCTTCAATTGTACAACAGGGAAGATCTACCTTACCCGAGGGTTCCATTTCTTCTTCCTTCTCTGAATCATAAAATGAGGCATCATCAAGATCTTGAAAAGGAAAGCGACTAACCTCATCCTCTTCTTCTTGTGTAGGGGGAAATGGCCCGTGGATGTCTTCATTAGAGGGAGGAGCACATATTGATACTTCACCATCGTGTTCAGTCTCTAGCTCCTCAACTACGTCTTCAATATTCGCGACATAAAAATGAGTAGTCCTTTGCTCTTCCTTGTAGGATTGGGAAACCTCATCAATATCTTTCCCCTCAACCTCTTGTTGGTCGATGATTTGTTCTCCTTCTTCTTGGAAATAAGAAGTTAAGGTTTCAAGGGTAACTAACCTTTCCAAACTAAGAGTGTCTGGGGTACCTTTGGGGTCATCGACTTTGGTTCCTAGAGAGAAGATGTGTTTTCCCTTGGACAAAGAGATATTCTCCTCGATTTTCCTAGCCATGTAATAGGCATCATAGATTTTTTTTGGCCCCTTTTTATTTAGGATGAATCCTAAATGCACTAAGAGTGCATTTGTATAGAGACACACGAGGTACTTGTCTCAAGGATAATGGCTTCTAGGGATCTGATATAGAAATCTCTCAAACTTATTATGGAAATCCCTGACAATCTCATTCTCAGTTTGTTTTACATATTCTAGTCTTTTCAGTAACGTTTGGATATCTTCCAATTTAATACCCCATATTTTGAAAAAGGTTTCTTCTAACTGGTCCATTGGTGTGATGCTAACCTCAGGGATATTGTCATACCATTTCCTAGCATTGCCGTGAAGAGTGGCAGAGAAAAGTTTCATTGCCAAATATTCAACATCATCAGTAATAGGGTGGAGTTGAAAGAAAGCCAAAAAATCGTCCATGTGATTGTCGACTCTAACCCCATCATTACCAGTGAATCTAGGGAGCCATTTTTCGTACTTCAAAGGCATTTGTCGAGGGTATCCCATGATTTTACTCATGTCTAAAGGTTTGAATTTTCTCGGGTCCCATTGAGAAGTCATGGTTGGCTTTGTCATTAGTGGAGTCACCAGATAATTTTCTTGAAATTATCAAAGGAATGAGGGAATCACCCTCAGTGGAGTTGCCAAGTAAGCTTGTAAGAAAAGTTCTCTGGATAAAGGCTTATCGAAAGTGTCGTTTGAGGAATATTGACTCAGTGTTCCCCGACAACGACACTAGAATGTTATCGCACAATTTGTACTTTGATAAAAGGAAAGGTAGAAGGAGAGAAAATTGGTGTAACTTTAGGGTATCCTATCATTGTCACCTCAATATGATTCCTCTTTCTCTTTAGGGTGGTAGGCCCAGGTGAGACATCCTCGGTGACCTGGGGGTTTGATAAGGAAAATTAAAAATGGCTAAATAAAGATCCCCTCTCACAAGTCACCATCGATTAGAAAGTCCCGATTTTATAACCAATGAAATGATAGTATGTCAAAGTGTACCTTCCCAGAACAAAGCAACAAGAAACTATATATATTTGCAAGTACACTTGATGGTTAGCACGTCATAAAACCATAGAATTTCTCAATAAGAGCAATTGGCTTATAGTGATGAAGTAAACAAAAAATTATAACAACAATATTTATAAGGCAATACTTCACATTAAATGCCTTGAAATAGCTTCAAAATGACTAAGAATCATCAACCATTGAAATCATAATTCTAGCATTTGTTAGAGGAAAACAAGACAATGTATAAATCATCCTTTTCAATTGATTTTAGAAGCATTTAATGCTGCAATTAATGGTTGTATCTTACTTTAGTAACAACAACAATATTGTTAGTAGGTCAGGCTATTCTAGGGTTGGAAATGGTTAGTAGGAAGCTCAAAGAATATGGTTTCATGGTTGTTTTGATCAATTACTCAAAAGATGACTTAGACTAGTACTTTTAGGGAAAATGGAGTCAATGATGTGGCATAAAATGTTGAAGAAAAATGATAATAGGAGAGTCAAAGACAAAAGAGATTGATAGATTGGAGTGTTGGTAACCCAAGGCTCCAATTATCAAACCCTAAGGGGAAACTAGCTACGAAGGTGTAGGTAACCCTAGGCCTTAGTATATTTCCTCCGTCTTTAACTCAATGATGAAGAAAAACTCGGCTAAGATGAAGCAATGGATACTAAGCTGTTGCAATATCAAGGCCTTAGCACATGCTTCAAGAAGAATGGCCTTTTGACAAGATCTAGTAGGTGAAGGATTTTAAAGCTAGGACAATAACATGTGCTAGTCTTCCTAGGGTTTAATCAATCAATTTCATAATCTTGAATGTAAATGCAAGATAAATAAGACTATAACCATTCAATTAAGAATAATTGTATAAATATCACTTACATACACCAAGAATCATCAAGAAAATCCCTAGTTGAACACATCCACCAAGAAACTTTCCAAAATACTCCAAATTTAGCCTTCCTCAACAAGTGCGCCTAAAATTTCAGCCAAGAAACCCTAAGTAGGGCGCAAATTTCAGTCCTCACAAGTGTGAGTGAAAGATGATGGATAATACAAGGGTTTTAACCCTTATTTATACAATACTAATTACCAGAACTAGGTCAAAAAAGGCAGACATGGCATGTTACACATAATATCCAGTTTTTACATTAAATCTCATAATTAAACCCTAAAACAAGTTGTAAAGGTGATGTCATGCCCTTTTAGGGTGACGCCAGGCCCTTTTTGGGCAACGTTGGCCTCTTGGAGCAAAACGTACGCCTCCTTGGGCCTCAGGATTATGCCACAGATGCCACTTGGCACACAATTGCCTCCAAAGAAGCCAAAATGTTTGTTGACATCATGGGTGACCTGGCTGTTGTCATGGGCCTTCCAAGGCTTACATCTTGGTGAAAAGGGAAAAACCCCCTGGGTCCAGCCCTGCCTGACTTTCCCTTGTGGAATGTACTCCTCTCTCTCTGGTGCAATCCCCTAATCTGTCTCTACCCGTGGATGGGTTCTCAACATCCATCTGGTGGGATTTCATCCCTATGGAGGTCCGAACTAATCATCTCCCCATATGTACCTGTCCATCGGGTGTGGCCCTGCAACATAAACAAATACGCCCTCCATGGGATCATAAGTCACAGGGATCATAGCAATGTCAATCACATCTAATCATCAAGTTATTTAAACATGTGCATGAAAACCCCTTTACCCGGACAAGTGCTCAAAGACGTTGTGCTAATATGCAGACCAAGTTTGGGTGGGATGCTAGGAAATCCTATTGGGATAATGATCATTGGATGTGGGATCTTCCCGGGTGAAGTCAAATCTAGGCCATGTGAGTGGATGAGGTGGTAGGGGATGTCTAGGAAATGGGTGCAGTGATAGCAGGGAAATGCATGGCTTACATGTGGGTGCCTCTGAAGAGGGTGAGCTGCACCTTGTCATGGATGCAAATGTTTCCAATCCCATTCATGCCTTTTATCTTTTATTCTTTATTTCTTTTTCTTTCAAGAGACTAATTCGGGGACACTGCTTTGGCGTGGTGACCAGTGGTGGCAATGTTACCCACAAGAATTTCACAGAAATGAGAAGGCTGTCTCGTGATGAGACCCCATTTCTCTTGGCTATGCCACCAAGAGCCACTACTCTGGTGTGGTGACCAACTGAATGGTAGTGTCATACCACTACATGCCCATGGACCTAATAGGATGGCTCGTGATGAGACCCCCTATCCTCCAAGTAGGTCTTGCTTTATTATTTTTATGGGTCCCTCTGTTTCTTGCTGATAAGCCTTTTATTGCTTTCTCGGGGATCCCTGGGCGAAGCATCTCAAGGTTTCATTCGTTTGGCTTTTATCTTTTGACATCTACTTTTACCCTTTGGGCCTTTAGCCCCTTCTTCCCACAAGGTAAGGTACAACCCTTTGATATTTGGCCAACCAAATTCCCAGACCAATGTATGGGATGGATGAGCGGGAAAAAGATGTAAAGTGGTAAGTATGGTGGGAACAAACGATGAACTTTCATGAATCCCCCCAGTGGAAACTCAATCCCTATGGGTACCAAATTACTAGGGAAACCTGTCATGCCCCCCAGGTGTGTTCAAGTGGAAAGGAATAAGGTCCAAGCACACATTAGAAGAAAAACAAATTAAATGCACATATTCAAATGTTTTGAGAATCACAGTGACACATACCATGATACCCAAACTCATTACCTCATGGATCAAGACCCATTTCTTCTGCAAGACCAGGCCGATGTGATGGATGTTGTTGCTGCTGACAAAGTGGAGGCTCTGAAGAAGAAACGGATGAGCCCTCCAGGGCCATGCTCAAGTCGATCTGGCTCTCGATACTCCATGTCTAGAACCTGTGTGCCTCGAGACATAATCTCCTTAGTTATCCCTAAGCTAGGGGATAACATGTAGTAGTTGTTGGGCCCGAGATATGATCATCTTCATGACGTTATTATACACTTTTTTCCATATGTACATATGCATTTTTATCTTTCAAAGGAGCTTTTTGAAGAATTTTATGATAAAATGGTATAATTGGCATGAGGTACGTATAATTCGTGTTTTGTGATTCTATCAAGTTTAATTTATCATATTTTATGGTTTCCAAGAGTTAATTCATGTTTTT
>SNQJ01S0021729.1:115975-138729 GCA_010110895.2 Picea sitchensis | reverse complement strand
TTTGTAGGTTGTATCCCTTCATTTGTTGGATAATAATAAAGGAAGGACCTGGCAATTTCTCTGGTGGACATAGCCCACACTGGGTGAACCACGTAAATCTGTGTCTCTCTTGTATTGTGTGTCTTCTGTGTTTTGTTTATGGATTTGTTTTATTTTATTTCTCTGTGGTCCTATTTTTCTAACAGAAGACTTTTTTGATTTTAACGATGTAGCCAAAAAACCAAAAATTGAAACTTCCAGTAAAGAGGTTGAAGACTGTAACATAGGAACAGAAGAAAACCCTAAAATAATAAAACTGTTTAAATCACTGCCACCAGAGAAAAAAATCAAATACATTGAACCTTTTAAGGAATATATAGATGTTTTCGCCTGGGGCTATGAGGACTTAAAATCCTATGACACAAGCATCATACAACACTAGATTCCTATAAAACAAGAACACAAACCTTTCAGGCATAAACTTAGGAGAATTAATCCAAAGTTGCTTCCCCTGATAGAGAAAGAAATCAAAAATATGTATGATGCCAAGATTATAGTCCCTTTGAGATTTTCCAAATGGGTTTCTAATCTAGTTCCAACCAGGAAGAAAACTAGCGAGATCAAGCTCTGTATAGATTTCAGAAATTTGAACAAAGTCTCCCTCAAAGACAATTACCCTTTACCCAAAATGGACCATATTTTATAAAGGGTGGTCAGATCCAGTAGGATCACCTTACTAGATGGTTTATCTGGTTACAACCAAGTTCTGGTCCATCCAGAAGATCAAGAGAAGACATCTTTTACTACACGTTGGGGAACCTTTATGTATGTGAAGATTCCTTTCGGTCTAATGAACGTTGGGGCTACTTTCCAAACAGCAATGGATATTGTCTTTGTGGATGAGACTGGGAAATTTATATTCATTTATCTGGATGATGTAACTGTTTACTCCAAATCTAACGAAGAGCATTTTCTCCACCTCAGACGTGTGTTTGAGAAGTGCAGGAAATTTGGGATTTCATTAAATCCTAAGAAAATCATTTTCGAGTTAGAGGAAGGTAAACTGTTGGGACACATAATCTCAAAAGAAGGAATTAAAATAGATCCCAACAGTATAGAATCTATCCAGAAGGTGGAACACCCTAGGAACATCAAAGAACTGTAATCTTTCATTGGCAAAATAAATTTCCTTAGAAGATTCATACCAAACTTGGCTGAGCTTCTCAGGAATATTACCAATATGCTGAAAAAGGACACTAAAATCAAATGGAACGTCGAGTCCAGACAATCATTTGAGCAGGTGAAACATGCCCTCACCCAAGTCCCAGTTATGATTAGCCTAGACTATACAAAAGAATTTTATCTTTTCTCTTTCGCATTTGAGCACGCTATAGCAGCAATATTCTTGCAGAAAAATAGTGAAGGGTACGGGCAACCCATATCCTTTTTTCAGCAAAGCTTTAAGAGACGCAGTGTTGAATTATAATATTATGGAGAAATAAGACTTTACCCTAGTAAAGGCTATAAAATATTTTAGGGTCTATATTCTCCCCTCTCACACAATTGCATACATCCCAAACATAGTGGCTAAAGATATTCTGACCTAGGATAATCCAGATGACAGAAGAGGAAAATGGATTGCGGTCATTCTGGAATATGACATTGAAATAAAACCTACTAAACTTATCAAAGGTCAGGGTTATCCAAACTGATGGCTGAGTCTAATTTTCATGCTTTAGATATTAAATTTTTGGCTACAGTAGACAGACCAAAAGAGCAAGCGACTCCAAACATAAAAGAGGCATTCTAAAATCCCCCTTGGTACGCAAACCTCATTTTTGTACTCCACAATTTACATGCTCCTCCAGGTTTGACTAAGACCAAAGATAGGTTTGTTAAATTGAAAGCATTGAAATTTTGTATTCTGGAAGGCAATCTCTATTGGAAAGATATTTGTGGTATCTTGTTTAATTGCTTGTTAAAAGATGAAGCTGACAAAGTTCTTCAAGATTTGCATGCAGGAGACTGTGGTGGGCACTTGAGCTGGAAGACCACAGCTAACAAGAGTCTGAGTGCTGGCTTTTACTAGCCTACTTTGTTTGCTATCGTTCATCAGAGGGTTATTTCTTGCCACTAGTGTCATATTTTTGAAAGTAAAAGGAAGCTTATGCCACTCCCAATGAAACCCATCTCTGTTGAATCTCCTTTCCAACAGTGGGGTCTGGACTTCATTAGTGAAATACATCCTCCCTCTTTGGGCCACCATAAATGGATCCACAAGGCCACAGACTACTTCACTAAGTGGATTGAGGTTGTGCCATGTAGGAAAGCTACTGACTATGTGATCATCAAGTTTTTAGAAACGAACATTTTGTCTCGTTTTGGATGTCCCGAAAAAATTATAGTTGACAATGTAGCGGCTTTCAGATCCAAAAGGATCATAGATTTTAGTAATCAATATCATATTACTTTGGGACATTCGACGGCTTATTATCCATGGGGAAATGGGCTAGATGAATCTTCTAACAAAAATCTGGTGAACATCCTTAAAAATACACTAGAGGAAAACAAAAAATCATGGAATAATAAGTTGGTTTTCACACTTTTGGCTGATAGAATTAGCACCAAAATATCGATTGGTATGTCTCCATACCAGTTGGTGTATGGCACCGAGGCAGTTTTTCCCCTTTCATTAGGAGTTCCGGTCATGAAACTATTGCAGGAAACACAAGAAGAACCAAACGATTTCCAACGAAGAATAAACCAAATGATCCACCGAATGCAATCCAGAGAAGAAGTTTACAATAGAACTCAGGTGATCCAGGAAAATATTAAAAAGATTTACGACAAGAGAACCAAAGAGGATAACTTTGAATTGGGTGATCTAGTTTTGAGGTGGGACTCCATAAATGAAGATAAAGGTAAACATGGAAAGTTTGATAGCTTCTGGAAGGGTCCCTACACCATTCAGGCCTTTAGAGGAAATAAGTATTTCCTACTTGCTAATAGTGATGGATCAGACCTGCCAGGGGGACCCATAAATGGCAGGATGCTAAAGCATTACTTGCCACCTCAGTAGAGAGATCACCATTCCATTCCATTGTATATAGAATTTCTCTTACAAGTCTTTTAGGTGTAGGTGTTTTTGTTCAGGTGTTTGAAGCCCGCGGAGAAGGCCCTAAGACACTGAAAATGTCATCAAAATTTCCGAAATAAAGCAAGTCAGATAACAAAAGAAACTCTAGAAGAAATTCTTCAAGATCACCAAAAACAAGATTCTTGGCATCTCGCAAGGAGGATACCATCCCCAGGTGGAGCCACTATTATAACCCTATAATTTATAGGATCAATTGTTGATTGTATTTTTGTCCCTTCAGTGTTTTTGACTTGCAGAGACTACTACATCCTAATAATAAAAAAAGAAAAGAAAATAAAAAGAAAAAAAGAAAAGAAAAGAAAAAGAAAAAAGAAAAGAAAAGAAAGAAAAAGAAAATGAGAAAAGAATAAAATAAGGCATAAAAGAAATTAAACAAAGCCCCATGCAATAACAATGGCTTGATCCATACATTCTAAGCATGGCCAAGTCCTTTTAAATTGATGTTGATAGGATTAGTGAATAATCTTGGCTAAACTGTTTAATCTTGTCCAAGTGGATAGGCTAGCTAGTGAATAAATTTGACCAAACTGCCTAATCTTGGTCAAATAACCCTAAGGTAGAGTAATTTCTTAGTCCAACAGTTTAATCTGGGCTAAATGTCATATGGAAGTAGGTTATAACTTAGTTTAGAGCATAGGTTAGTTGGCTTGATTTCAATAAAACATGCATGATGATCGATATTCATTCATATCTTTGAAGTTTGAAAGTACGATTGCCTGACCCCCATGGTGACAAAAGTAGGGAAATATGATAAAACCCACAAAAAGGTACAAGCCTAAGTCCCTACTGCAGATATGATTTCACACTAGAAGATTAAAGAGAGTGCATAGATGAACGATTGAGACACCAACACTTAGATCTACGGTCAACAAGTCTTTCCGGACCCCCCCGACCATTCTACCTTTAACGATGGGGGGGGGCATCTGGAATGATGAGTAACAAGAATGCACATCTGAATTGATGAGGCATTGGCACCCATATATACGACTGAGATATAATTCCAGACACCCCCGACCGTTCTTCCTTTAACGGTGGGGGGTGGGTCCTGAAAGTTCGTTAAAGGAAAGCACTCATTTTTACGGTCCAACAACGGGCGTGCGGAGGGACGGATGACAATAATTTTTGAACCCCCCGAACCATTCTCTTTTGAACGATGGGGGGGCTCCAAAATTAAATGGTTTTCTGGCGAGTCCCCAACTCTAACATCGCAGGAATCTATTGCACTTTTCTGGCATACCACCGCTGTATGATGACATCACTTTCCACCTTTTCCCCTACAACTCTGATATCATAACTCTGTCAATCCATCCCCCCTGTTTCACCCGTCACAAGTCCCCTCACCATTTCCAGTCTTCAATCAACACCCTCCACATCACCTGGTCGTACTCGTCAATTGTTTTTCACCTACCATCTCAATCTCCAAATGACTCGTTGGCCATTTATTACAGCTTAACTTATCCATTAAACTTGATGATTTGTCCCCCATGCACAATGGGTATCCATTCACCCAAAACTAGCCTTGCTCCTTCATTCACCCATTTCTCATCTTATCCTCACACCAAAAAGTTTCCTTGTCTCCTCTCTGATTCAATCAATAGCCCAACCACAGCCATTACCACTAACGTTTTGTTTGATTTGCATGTATTCTTCACAGCGATGGTGCCAAAATCCAAGAAAGCAGAAGCCGGGGAAAATCCTTTCCTCCCACCTCCTGTCGACCTCGACACGATCCCATTGGACGACAAAGATCATCTAATATCATACAGAAGGTGAAAAGTTGACTTCTCGGATTTTCAATCGTGGCTCAAAGACAATTTCTTAGATCAGAGCGATGAAATCGGGCTCTAGGAGTCCAATCTTCCTCTATATCATTTCCCCCAGGTCCATCATTTCCCTAAAGTTTCCCTCAAATGCCAGCCTCATTACCTTCCTCGCCAGAGAGCCATAGTATCATCATCGGGAGAAACTTTGTTCTTCATCACACCAGAGGCCATTGATCAAATGATGCAGATACTCAAAACTGAATCTACCTCCCCTTTCAATCTTAAAATCATAACAGAGTTATACCAGAAACCATCTTTTCCTCAAAGAGCCCATATATTTAAGTTTTTCCTCCCACAGGATGCTCAGTTCCCCAAGTCAAATCCCCCCTATCCTTCCTCCATGTTCTCATAAAAGGGCAACTAAGTCATTTCATCACTTTGTTGTTTGCTTGGTTATTTTTCAGATGAATAGGTGGATGAACCTATATTGGGTTTTCTATCCATTTTCTCTACCGAGGAAAAACCCACCACTCAGTTTGACTACAGCACTTTCCTAGCGAAGAACGTTCACGAGCAATTTTCAAAGTTCACCACAGAGGGCATGTTCTGGTACTCCTCCATACTGGCTTACATGTTCTTCTTCTTTCAAGTGGATAGGTTCTCCTTCTCGATGTAGAAAATGGACAAGGACGGGAAGCCATAGGCGGTAACATCTTGGACTTCGTTGCTCAGACAAAATTCCACAGATTTCATTTTCAAGCAGTTCATTGAGAATTTTTACCACCCAGTGGTGAGCATGCTTAGTGGCAGACTAGAACCAAGAACACATGAGGAGATTCAGAGGATTTTACACCTCTCAGACCTTGCAAAAACTAGAGATTGGCATCTTTACCAAAATCACACTGAGATCAGAATATATGGATGTGAGTTGGCTCCATACACACTGCCCAAGTATTTACCCGTGAGGATTTCTTCCCTGGAGTACATAAGACAGATGATAAATTCAGACGACATACACTTTGTGACTCTGAAGAATAAACAACAACTCAGAATTAAAGGGCAAATAAGGTCTTTTATCTGCAATAGATGAGGCGTCAGGGAAGAAGCAGATAGGTTTCTGAAGAAAATGAGGTTCGACGCTACTTTCGTGTGGAAATATGACCCATGCAGGATCATTTCGGATATGAGGGTTAAGAATAAAAACATTCCATATATTCATTCACCCAAGCTTGAAATAGAGAAGTTCGCAAATCAAATAGAGTGGGAGGTGAAAACTTTGGAAGAGACAGAGCAACAATATCCTCCTCTTATTATCTCACAAACAAACATGCCACATGTTCCAAAGGATAAAAGGCCCAGGAAGGATACTTCACCTTCTATCACTGGAGTCTCAATCGAAGATTTCCAATTACACACTAATAGGCCAAAACCCAGTCATACAACTGACACGTCTAGTGAAAAGGGAACCCAATCCACTACAACTATGAAAGATAATAATTCACCACTTATCTCTAGTAGCCAGTAGATCACATCAACTTCTTCATCTAAGAAGCATATAGATACTTCATTAATCAACCAGCCAAAATAAGGAGGCATCAAATTGAGATTTTTTGAGAAATATGACCTGATCAAGAAGAGGAATCAAATGCTGAGAAGAAACACTTATGCTCAATTTTGGAAACAGACATCCATGACACAACACAGACTGTTGTTTTTGTTTTATACGGAGAAAGGTAGAATGTACATGGACTTTCTACAGGCACAAGTGCCTGACTCGAAGGCAATCACTGACTACAAAAGGGCAACATTCAAGTTCCACACTAGAGATGTGCACCCGACTGATCAAATGGATCTGCAAAGGAAAACACGAGAAATGGTTTTCTCCACTTTGGCAAATGCTTCTACCTCGGCTGCTAAACTGCAGGTCTCTCTGAGTAATGTCCACACACAGTTAAAGTTAGAAAATATATCATCCTTTGCAGCAAAGGATAACAAAATTAAAATGTTGGAAGAATTGGTCCTCAAGGTCGGGTATGACCCCTCGATTGTGAAAGCAGTCGTAGAGATGCTCAAAAAGAAAAATGTTGATATAGAATCTCTGAGGAAACAACTGAAACTGCCACCAACGAAATATGCATAGGAAAAGGAGATATCCGAGACATAAGGTGAGAAGGAAAAGATGCTCAAGTTGATCATGGAGCAGAGTGCATAGTTGAAAGAGATGGAAGTATAACTTGAAAGGTTAGTGAAGGAGAAGGAACAATCAACACCTATGGAAGTCATTCCATTGAGAGAAGTTCCACTCACAGGGGTAAACAAAACATCTGTAGCAGAAACCTCCATAGTAGAAATTCCCTCAGCAACTCCACTAATAGCTCTGGAAAAGATAGTGGAATTAGCTAAATCCATGGAGGAAATGGACTTGCAAGAGACAAAAATTAGCAGACTAAAAAAGGAGTTTGAGGATCTTTAGCAACTCAAGTCTTCTTACCAAACAAGCTACTCCATGGAGAAGAAAACATCAGACAAGCTCAAACAAGAATTGCAACAGCTTCGAAAGAAAACAGTGGCAGGCAATACCCTTGCTGAGGCCAAGGAAATCATTTGGATGGATATCTCCAAATCCATAAATGAAATATGGCCTATGGTGCAAATCATGTTCGAGAAAAAAGAACAGGTATAGAGGAGCAGGTAGGCTATTGAGAAAATAAAAGGAGAGCTGGGAGAAATGCCACAGAAGCCACTGAGATCATTAGATTTTTTAATTTGAAAACCAAGGAAGAATTAGAGGACTTGAAGATTGAAGACAGGACAGAAACCATCCTCGAAGTCAAGAGGGTTCTGACCAAGAGAGAACTTATGCTGCAGTTGGAAGAGACAGTCCAGACTATGGACATAGGAGTTCAAATATTTTTCAGTAAGATCGAATCTCTGTAGAAGAAAGGTCTCTCGGACTTAATGGTCCTAAATAATAAGTTAATGACCCTTCCTGATTATAAACAGAAGCTGGCCATGGTGGCCAAAGATAGTTTCAAATTTTCAGGAATATATGGCAGCATAACAATCAAGGCATTCATAGAAACTTTGCAGCCAAACATCAGCATACAACACGAGATCTAGTATATTTTCATCGTTAGGCCAACCTTTGCCAAGTACACAGAGATGGATGAAATTTAACAAAGATTACTCAAATTCAATATTCCCAGTCAACTACGATGGGAAGAGCTATGCAATTTGATCGAGTAGGAGATGAGGTGTCCAAGTCTAGTCAACAATCAGATCAGACAAAGTTGTGCAGATGACTCACCAATGGCCTTCCCCAAAATCAGTTTGAAGAATTCAACACATTATTAACAGTCCCTAAAGTTTTTTATCTTGTTGAGTTAGTTAGTTAAATTTAGAATCTGCCACGTCCTGATCATTAATTACAGGGTCATTGTAACTTTTATTATAAATATTTCCAACTTAGATGTATGGATTATTTATGTTAGTAATAATTCTTATGCTTACTCTGAGCTTAAATGTATTTCTTTCTTAAATGCATGTTGTTTTATAATCAGAGAATTATTGTTATATTTTCGCGAAGTATGGTAATAGAAAGGTTGCTACAATTTGGTATCAGAGCAATTAATCCTTGGCACCAAAAAGTGGTGTCACAATTTGGTAGCAGAGCCAAGGTTTTGACATTGAGCCTAGATGGGCCAGTTGAGTGATCTTTGTACCGAGGGTGTGAGGAGAAATTGTGTCTAGAGAACCGATTTCGGACCCTGGAATGCTCCAGATGTGTCAAGAAGTTACTTGATGTGCTTACAAGCTCAGGAGGTATAGTGGTGTTGTGAAACCGCAGCTAGTGTGGTATATAGCCACAAGGAGAGAGGACACCACACCAGAACTGTTGGAGCCTTAGGATATGTTCAGAAGGGAAGGTGAACCCTTGTGACCATTATATATGGAGAATGTGCATAGGGTTTAAAGACCCTTTGGAGTGGCACAGGAACGTGGAAATCACGATACATGAAATCCCAAAATTCATTAGGGTCGTCCATTGGGGAAACCACGTGGCTGTCGGATGGCGTTTCAGCACCCGGGAAACCAAAAAGGAAGACCCTTGTGTTCGCAAGTCGCGAGTTAGAAAAACACGGATTCCCGAAATGATATACACCATAGATCATAGGAGAGGACTTGACCGTCGGATCAAGTGGAAGAGTAAACTGTAATTCGAGATTTCGGCAAACGGAAGTTCGAGATGTGGGATGCATGAACTCCCGATGCCCGAAACCCCGAAACGCCGAAAATATCTGCGTCGTAGATCTTAGAGGGGACCTAACCATTGGATTTTTTCTTGGAATGGATGTGGGTGCATGGATGTGTACCACGTGCTAGAGAATTGAAAAGACAGGCAAGAGAAGTGGTACTCGAAGACGTCATCGATGGAGACGTAGATCCTCTAGAATGTGCCACATGCCACTGAGGTTAAGGGCGACAGCTATGTTGTGGGCCTGGAGAATAAAGTAAATCAAAATTTCAGATTTCGGGGATTGTAGTGACAAGGAGTTAGGAGTCACTGCATAGTGAACTCCCAGGTACCGAAAACCGGAAGTCCCGAAGTCCCGAAGTCCTGAAGCCATCGGAGACTGAAAAAGCATAACAGGTTTTAACAGCGACAGTTGTGTTGTGGGCCCGTAGAGAAAGGAAACCGAAATTTCATATTTCAGGGATTGTAGTGACAAGGAGTTAGGCTTCAGTGCATATTGAACTCCTGGGTACTGAAAACCCAAAGTTCTTAAGTCCTGAAATTTGCAAAGTCGAACAGAGCTCAGAAAACTTTGTGAAGTCAAAATGTTTTTCTTGTTCACGTTGGCTTATGAATGTTGTAAGTTTTCTTGAAGGTTTAAGGGCTTGACAAACTTTGGATTGGTTTCACATTATGTGTGTAGAGTTCAACGAGTGTCAGGACAGCCAAGAATAAACGCCGAGTAAGGAAATGGAAGAGGTGCGGAATGCCTCCATTTTAGAGGACGAAGGATAAGGAAAGGATGTCAACTTGGGAGTCGAAGGAACAAACTATAATGGGCATGGAAAAGAGATAGATAAAGAATGACCTATGATGAAACTCATTGAAAAATTGCAGAAAGATGCCCAAGCTCGTCGAGCTGATAGCTGAAATCTCATGAAAATCAGGGATCGACAGGGTGAATTCAACTTAAAAATGTTGAAGAGCTTGGAAAGAATAGAAAATAAATTGGAAAAAGAGAGTGACACAAGCAAATCAAGAAGTGTCAGAACCCTTGAGAGGAGAAGAAGATCGAAGAGTGGTAGCATAAATTATCCTCTCTCCCTGAAGCATTTTGGCAAGGAAACACACTGTAGTTCAAGCCCGTTCCCTACCAAAATACACCGAAAATATAGAAAGGATGAATTGAAAGGGGAGATGAACAAGATCAAGCCTCCAACGTTTGATGGAGAACATAAGAAGGAGGAATATGCTGAGACATGGTTGCTTGGCATGAAGAAATATTTCCAACTACATAACTACTCTATTCATGCAGAAGGAAGAATTGGGATGTACCAGCTAAAAGGAAAAGCATCCATGTGGTGGGATCAGTTTGTGCAAGTGAAACACATCAGACATAAATATATCACTTGGAAGGAGTTTAAGAGGTATTTCAAGAAGAAATACCTGACCAAAAGATATTATGATAGAAAGATGAAGGAGTTCTTCGAACTCAAGCTAGGCAGCATGACCATTGATGAGTACGAACGAAGTTTCTTGGAACTGCTGAAGTATGTTCCATTCATCAAAGATGAGACTGTCAATATTCAGAGGTATCTGAGTGGACTACCACCTTCCATCGGTGATAAGATTCAGTATGATGATCCTAAGACTATGGAAGAAACAATAAGAAGGGAGAAATGATTGTATGAACAACAAAGAGAAAGGCCTATCCTTCGAAAGGCTTGGGATGACCAGAAGAGGTTTAAGAAGGAACAGAGGAAGAAGAGAAACAAGCCTCCCTTTTTCAAGAACATTCCTTGGGGACAGTCATCTTTTAGAGATCCCAGGAAAGTTGAAGGGAGTGAGCAAATGCCAAGGTCGCCACCTATGGAGTGTTGGGGTTGTAAAGGGAACCATAGGTACAGAGATTTCCCCCACATAAAATATAAAGCGAGAACTGTCCAAACTGTTCAGCAAGCTGAAATAGTGGAGGATATGGGCAGCAGAATGCCAAGGATCTACACAGCCCTGGACAACAAGAAAGTAGAATTTCAATCGCACATGATTGAAGTGGAAGGTATGATTAAAAACCGACCACTCATTATTTTAATTGATTCAGGGACTATCCATAGTTATGTAGATCCTAGGGTGGTGGAAAGTTTGCATTTAACAAGAAGAAAACATGAAAATTCTTGGCTAGTGTAGTTAGCCATAGGAACCAAAAGGAAGGTCACTGAATTGGTTAAGTCCTATTCAGTGGACATGAAAGGTTTGAGCACTAAGGCTAAATTGAATATTTTTCCTTTAGGCTCTTACGACTGCGTAATTGGGATGGACTGGTTGGACCAGCACCATGCCCTTCTGGACTACCATAACAAGAGGTTTACATGCCTGGACGAAGAGGAAAATCAGGTAATAGTCCAAGGAATTCCCAGAGCTATGGCTGTCAGAGAAATCTCAGCCATGGAGCTGAAGAAGTATTACAGGAAAGGTTGTCAATTATTTGCAACCCATGTGTGAGAAGCATACAGAGATGCAGTCTCAAATCTAGAAGACCATGAGGTACTCAAAGAGTTCAAGGATGTATTTCAGGAGGTACATGGACTACCTTCGAAGAGGGACATCGATTTTTCTATAAATTTGATACCAGGAGCAGCTCCAGTTTCGAAAGCTCCTTATAGAATGAGTATGCCAGAGTTGAAAGAGTTGCAATTGTAGCTTGAAGAGCTACTAAATAAAGGGTACATTCACCCTAGCATGTCACCTTGGGGAGCCCCGGTCCTATTCGTGAAGAATAAAGATGGGACGTTGAGGTTGTGCATTGATTTCCGGTAGTTGAATAAGGTAACTATCAAGAACAAGTATCCTCTACCAAGGATTCATGATCTTTTCGATCAGTTGAAGGATGTGATAATATTTTCAAAGATAGATCTCAAATCGGGATATTAGTAGGTAAGAATAAAGGATGAGGACATCAAAAAGACCGCCTTTAGAACAATGTATGGTCATTATGAATTCACAGTGGTGTTGTTTGGACTGACAAATGCACCTGTTGTTTTCATGTGCTTAATGAATGGTGTATTCAGGGACTATTCAGACAATCTTGTCATAGTCTTCCTGGATGACATCTTGGTGTATTCCAAGTCGGAGAAAGAGCATGAAAAACACTTGAGAATGGTTCTACAAGTGTTGAGATAACACTAGTTGTATGCCAAGCTGAGAAAATGATCATTTTATCAAAGGAAGATCCATTACTTGGGACATATTATTTCAGAAGAGGGGATCAATGTGGATTCTAAAAAGGTTGAGGCCATCTGAGAATGGCCAGTGCCAAGGAATGTGGTGGAAGTTATATCTTTTATGGGTCTGGAAGGCTATTACAAAAGGTTTATAGCAGGGTTCTCAAAGTTATCTCACCCTATTACTTCCTTGCAAAGGAAGGAGAATAAGTTTCAGTGGACTGAAGAGTGTGAGAGAAGCAGTTGTTAACCAATGCTCCAATCCTAAAGATTGCAGATCCAAATATGGATTTCATGGTGTGCACAAATGCATGTAAGGAGGGACTGGGAGGAGTTCTCAACCAAGAGGGATTTGTAATCTGTTATGAATCTTGAAAGTTGAAAGAGCATGAAAAGAATTATGCCACTCACAATTTAGAGCCGGCAACAATCATCCACACATTGAGGAAATGGAGACATTACCTCATGGGAAGGAGATTCAAATTGAGAACATACCACAATGGTCCGAACTATTTATTTGATCAGCCGAATTAAAATGCTAGACAAACCATATGGATGGAGTTTCTGTGTGAATATGAATTTGATATCAAGCATATCAAAGGGAAAGAAAATAAGGTGGTTGAGGCACTCAACAGAAAAGTGCACAAATTACATGCTACAACCATTAGCATGTACAATACTGAGATTAAGGACAAAATTTTGGAAGCTACAAATGTTGATTTGTAGTACATAGGTCTGGTAGCAAAGTTACAATAGCATGAGAGACCACAGACCCAGGGAAGTTACACCTTGGGAACTAATGGCTTACTTCTGTATAAAAACAGAGTGTATGTACCCAATGTTCAAGAATTGAAGCTGGCAATTCTAAAAGAAATGCATAATGTGGCTTATGTTGGACATTCTGGATATCAGAAGACTATGGCAGCAGTCAAAAGACATTACTTTTGGCCAGGTCTGAAGAAATAAATCACTGAATACATTGCCAGATGTATGGAGTGCTAGAAAGTTAAGGCTGAGCATAGGCACCCAGTAGGGTTGTTGTAGCCTTTACCCATTCCTGAGTGGAAATGGGAAGTGGTGAAAATGGAGTTTATCACAGGATTGCCCAGAACAAGCAAGTAGTGTGATTCAATCATGGTAGTGGTGGAAAAGCTTACAAAAGCTACCCATTTTATTCCACTGAAAACCACTCAGAAGGCAACAAATGTTGTTGATATCTTCTTAAAAGAAGTGGCACGCTTGCATGGAATTCCTAAGACAATTGTGTCTGATAGGGACCCGAAATTGACCTCGAATTTCTGGAAAGGATTGTTTAAGGGATTCAGAACGAATCTAAAATTTAGTACAACGTATCATTCTGAGTTTGATGGTCAGACAGAAAGGGTGAACAGAGTAATAGAATACATACTGAGAATGTATGTGATGGATAAACCATCAAGATGGGAAGACTACCTGTATTTGGTAGAATTCACCTACAATAATGGGTATCATGCATCGTTGAAGATGAGCCCATTTGAAGCACTTTATGGAAGAAAATGCAACACTCAAGTGAGCTGGGATAATCCAGCTGACAGAGCAGTAGTTGGGTCTGAGCTGCTCAAAGAGATGGAAGACCAAATGATAATAATTAAAAAAAATCTAAAAGATGCCCAGGATAAGCAGAAAAGTTACACTGATAGTAACAGAACCCACAGAGAATTCAAAGTGGGTGACCATGTCTTCTTGAAAGTGAAAACTAAAAGGATTTCCCTGAAGTTGGGAAGTTGCGCCTAGTTGGTAGCAAGATTTAGTGGGCCGTTTTAAATCCTAGAAAGGATTGGGCCAGTGGCATACATGCTTGCATTACCTGCATCTATGACTGTACATAATGTGTTTCATTTTTCACTGCTTAAGAAATATATACCTGATGCTAATCATGTTATCGATTGGAATGTGATTTAGGTGGAACCAGAAGGTGTCCTACAAGTGCAGCCTGTGCGCATATTGGAAAGGAAAAACAAACAGCTCCGGAATCGAGCTACAGGGCTTGTAAAGGTCCAGTGGACCTAGTACGGTCCTGAGGACACAAGATGGGATCATGAAGATGTTATGCGGGCAGAGTACCGACATCTTTTTGAAAATTTTGAAAATCTTGCAGATGTAGTGTGAAAGTTGCACTAAGGCTAGTGCAAAAATAAGGGAGGGGGATTGTAATGACCCCAAATTCGAGCCCTGTTGTAAATAATACTTGTGAAATGAATTGTAAATATTTTTTATAGGCTGGTGAGCCAATTATATATAAGCTAGTGGGATTATGTGATTGTTAGGCCAGGGAGCCTAAGGGTTGAAGGCCAAGAGCATGATTTTGTACATGTATCAATGCAGAAAATTAATAAAAAAATATAAACAACGCCGCGTGAAGACCGACCACGATCAATGAGTGATGGGCGATTAAACTTCCACAGAGTGGGCAAGGAATTAGGGGCTGGAAGGTGGAAAAAGGAGGGGGCTAACTGTTGAGCCTAGGGGCTAATTCTAAGGGCTTAAGCCTTGAGAATAATAATTTTATATTATTCCAAAAAGACATGTGATTAGTATGTTTTTATCCTAAGTTATTTTGGAATGACATGTGACTTCCAAATGGAAGGAACACATGATGAAGAAATGCATGCAGTTGCATGGGTGACAAGTGTCAACCCAGGCACATGCAAATAGAAGGGTTGAGATGATCCATGTTGGGGGGTATTCGACTTCCATTCCTGTCGATTGCTGCATGGATTCCTCCTACATTCCACCTGACTGTATGAGTGTGAACCGATCCAACCTTTGCATCAGACCTCGNGAAGAGATCGAGCCTATGTGTGGAATCTATGTACCCAATCCATAACCATGAGACCATCCTGTCATTGTTGAGCCTGTTGGAAATCCCATGTCTATTTTCCCTGTTGGTTGTTGTGGCCACGCAGTGCTGGACTGCGTGTGGCTTGTTGACTAGTTTGTACAACACTCTCTCTAGGTGAGAGAGGTGATTGAATTGGAAGAACAGGTTACTTGGCCTGTGAGCGACTCTCTTTAGGTGAGAGAGTGTGAAGAGGAAGGAGTGAACTCCTGGAAGGAACCATGTAGTTGGCACAGATCTCCGAGACTTCCGGTCTAGTCTGTTGCTATAACCCAAGGGAAGGGAGGTTAGTAGCCAAAGGACTGTCTAGGTGGTAGAGAAGGTGTATACTCCTGGGGTGGAATAGGCATGTGGGGAAGAAGAGTCTATGGGTAGTGAGTATGAGTGGTTTATGGGAGAGAATTCCTTCCTTTTAACTATGTGTTTTCCCTATAACCTTAGCCTAGCCTAGGATTCCCTTCCTTGGGGGTGGAGCTTAGTCCCAGCTCGGGGGTGACCCACTGTTGAGCTGACGAGCAATGTGGTATAAGGCTGGGAGGTTTGTGGAAGGCCTGCACTTGGTTGGTGGAACTACCACTATTTCTAAGATAAGTACCAGATGCTTCTTTAATTATGTTTCGGTATCTCCATGTATTATAATTGTCATGTATTCTGTTGTGCATTTGGATTAATGTTAATTCCATGGATTTTATGTTAGTAATAATTCTTATTCTTACTCTGAGCTTAAATGTATTTCTTTCTTAAATGCATGTTGTTTTATAATCAGAGAATTATTTTTATATTTCTGCGAAGTATGGTAACAGAAAGGTTGCTACAATTTGGTATCAGAGAAATTAAGCCTTGGCACCGAAAAGTGGTGTCACAAAGAAAGTCACTTCCAAAACAAAATGATGACCGAGTTAACATCAAATATTTGGTTGAGGAAATGACGTTTGTCACCTTATTACCCACAAGAGAATGGTTAGGTTGAAGATTTGAATAAGTCTCTCAAGACTATTCTTCAACAGATGATCAATTCTGCCAAGTCAAATTGGTGTTTGATGTTGTACTCAACATTGTGGACCTACCAAATGAATGTGAAGACTGCCAGTGGTTTATTACCTTTTCAATTCATCTACAGTCTAGAATTAGTCTTACATATTGATTTTTAGATCTCTTATTTAAAGTTGGCAGTTGAATTACTGCTAGGCACTTCACCTATTGATGAACGCCTACTATATCTTGAGAAGCTCGACGAGCAATGTCATGATGCATCCTCATATAATGAGGCTCATAAGAAATGAGTCAAGTGTCAATATGATCAGTTCGTTCATCCTTGTATTTTCTCTGAAGGCGATCGTGTCCTAGTCTACGATCGAGAAAGAGATCCCTCGGAGGTAGGCAAGTTCAAACCCATGTGGTTCGGATCGTTCATTGTGAAAGAGCTCTTGAGAAGGGCTCCTACCATCTGGTTGAATTTGAAGGAAATGCCTTGCAAGAGCCTAGAAATGGGCTCTACCTCAAGAAGTGTTACTCTTAGGTTGGTCACCTGGGTGACTTCTTGTACATATGTATGGTTTCTTATATAGTTTTTGTCTTTTTTTTTTGTGGTTGTGTAGTTATTTATGTCTTCTTTTTAAATGTGGCATATGTCAAGTGAATTGAAGGTGTATTTTGGGTTCACAGATGATGCTAGCTGACAAACTCAAAGGATTTCTTTGGCAACTTGGGTGATTTTCACACCTGTAGGCCAGTTTCTATCTTCCAGAGGTATTTGTCACTACTACATATGGGTGGATTATTCCAGGAAAATTTTCCACGCTTCCACTAGTTTCATCATTTTTTAAACAGGGTGGGATTTTTTTCGATATTTCCACGCACGTTCGTTGCAATATCCACGAAAATCTTAATTTAACCTAGTCTGGATTTTTGTCACTATAGCGAGGAACTTTCGTGGCAATAGCGACGAAATTTTTTCCTATGTCATTGGTCGGTGTTAACGGCTAGTTGACTATTTTATCTATATACACATGACTTTAAGAGACTTTTCAACACAATTGCTATAGTTGTGACATTGTTCTTGGATTTTGTTTAAGCTGTTTATATTTCTCGTCACCCACCGGTTGAACAAATCCAATTCTCGATCTACAAATCTCGGATTTTGATCTTGCAAGGTTAGTATGTTATTTTTTTATTGATGTACTCATTTAACTTGTAATTTTTTTTTGCAAATGTCCAATTTGCATTTAGCTTGCTTTTTCCTTGATAATATATTATAATATGTGTAGTACCATATTTCATGTCTTTGGTTTTAAATGGATCTAGTTAGTATATTCTCTGGAAAAGGGTATGTGGATTCCATAATATTCTAGGTTTATGTAATCCACATACCCTTTTCCCTTCAATTGTAGCTATAATCTCTCTCTCTTTTCATTGATAAAGACATGGAATTGCTCTTGAAACTCAACCCTGATCGATGAAATGATAGTAATTGATTTCTATATTCCCTGCTTTAGCAGGGACTAATAAGATACATAAACACTAACCCTAAACTTATGTTAGGTATATATGTCGTTATTATATAAAGAAAAGACTTGTACACATATGACCTTATTATAAAGATGTTATCTATGTCATCATGATGTTGATCCTCTACACATATGATCACCTAATTATTATAAAGATGTTGACCTTATTATAAAGATGTAGGTCACTTTAAATAAACATATCATAATCAAAAGGAGTAGCCAAAATATAAACAATTGACAACTTAATGTTTGGTATGGTGTAGGTAAGACAATTACTTGTCAGGACAAGGATTTGTCACAATGAACGAAAATGATAGGAATCTTTCTCAATTAAGAGTGACATTAGAGGCAAGGGTCAATGGAAAATGTTATTGTCCTTTCTATGATTGCAGAGGCTTGAAAAATATAATACTTTTAATAACAACAACCCAAAGACATTGTAGGGAGAAGGGGCACGTCGAAGGGGGTTATGAATATCATCCCTTGGTAAGAGGATTCAATATTTAATGTATTCTCTGTAATAATCAGTATGTCATGAATTTTAGTAATATTTCTTATCGGGATTTTTATATTTTCTATCCACACTATTTTTTCTACGTTGATTTTAATTATACAGACGATGCCCCCAAAGTGTCGACCTCCATAGAGTTATTTGCCAAGTACTAGCAGAAATACTACTTTACATGGAGATGAACTTCGAGATCAAAATATTGAAGCTACTGATCAAGTTATTAATGATGATATGGATGGAGATAACGTTAGTGATTCAAATCAGGAAGATGATATACATAGATTGATCCAAGACACATTTGCTCCAATGGATGAGGACAACTAGGATGATGGTCATGATGTTGATCCTCTACTCGAGAAGTCACATCAACCTCTTTATGAAGGCTCAACAACAAATCTTTTATCTGCTATATTGTTGTTGGTGAACTTAAAGGTTTTGAATGGTTTATCAAACACATGTCTCACACAAATACTAAGGTATTTAATTTGTTAATTATTTATACGTGCATGTTCACAAATACTTAAAAGGTTCATTTTTTTCCTATATTTCTATTGTTTTCTAATTTGTAAATTAGTATATTGGATGATATATTGATGATTAATATTGTTTACATTGACATATTGTTTAGAATTTTGTAGATTGTTAGGTGATGTTCTATTACCGACGTCAAATATTTTTCCATGCACATATCGAGAAATATCCGTGATTATGAAAGAAATTGGAATAGACTATCAAGCTATTGATGCATGTCCTAATAATCATATCATATATTATGGACAATATGCATTAGAAAATGAATTCCCACAATCTCAAATAAGTAGATATTGTTGGTTGTGGAGCCTGATTATCTTCTTGATTCAGAGGTCCTTGCTTTCAGCCATGTTTATACCCCATGAGGTATTTACACCCCAGAAGTATGTACACTCTTCCATGTGGGGGAGTGAAGAGGGGGGGTACCCCCTCTGCGGGGTCTGGGGGCAACCGGGCCCCTAACGGGGGTCGGGGGCGAAGACCCCGAAGAAAAAATTGCCTTGTAAAAGTATATTGTAATTTCATTGTAAATCTGGACCGTTCATTATAAGGTCGCTAATCTAACAATAGAGATTATCTTAGGGTTTTTTGCCCTAGAAGGAAACCCTCTTTTATGAGGGAAATGTATTGCGACTATGGAGGATGGTGAATATTGTATTCTGAGAGAGGAGATTGTGAGAGAAAGAAGAGGAAGTTACAACAGGTTTTGTTGTAGGTTGTATCATTTCATTTGTTGGATAATAATAAAGGAAGGACCTGACAATTTCTCTAGTGGACGTAGCCCACACTGGGTGAACCACATAAATCTGTGTCTCTCTTGTATTGTGTGTCTTCTGTGTTTTGTTTCTGCATTCGTCTTATTTTATTGCTCTGTGGTCCTCTTTTTCTAACAACTGGTATCAGAGCATAGGGTAACTCGCAGGAAAAGAGGGTTCCTGGTTCAAGTGGGAGCAATGTCGGAATATGGAAAGTTTAGGGTCGAGAAATTTAACGACCAAAATTACCAGTTATGGAAGATGCATATGGAAGACTATTTATATCAGAAGGATCTATTCCTACCATTGAGTTGAGTAGCAAAGAATCTGGCGGCCATGAAGGATGAAGAATGGGAGATTCTTGACAGAAATTAATGCAACTGGTGTTAGTGAAATCTGTCTGACAGAGCTAAATTTAGTTATCTATCGCTATAATTGGAAATATGGTTCTTTTGACGAGACCCTTATTGGAATTTTGGATTAAGCACTTTTTGTTTTATCTAAGCACCTTACGACCACACGACATGACCGTAAACTCAACAGAAAACCTCCTGACACCTTTTTTTGTACTTACCTTCACATCTCCGCTTCCATACACCCATGGCCACGTATCCCTCAGCGAAAATCATCAAAGTGCATCGGAGTTTGAACCCTCCGCCTTCCGCTGCGATCTGGACCGTCGATTCTCTACCATTTGATTCCTCTCAGATCTCGATCGTCCGTCTTCTGGATGATTGGCATCGTCGATCCTTGATCCTTTCGAGTTTCGCTTTGATCTCCACCCTTAATCCCAATACTTACAGAATGAAAGTATTAGTTCATTACAGTATTGTTTTGATTCCACGGATCCTTAAAATAAATTGAAAGATCATATGTATTCCATCAATGAGAACAAAGATATCATAATCATACACAGATGAATAGGGTTTCTCACAGATCAGAATGTTGCACAATAGAAAGAAACTTTATTAATGAATTCTCTTTCTCTCCTCTGCAACTCTTCTGTGCATTTTCTCCCCCTCTTTCTTCTCGTCCCTCTCTCTGACTCTTCCCTTTCTTTTCTAATCACATTTAACAAACTATGCCTGATTTTAGGCATTTCCTATTTTTTAGAAAAACTAGTCCTACTTTTTATTCAACACTTAGAACAGGTGGCTCAGTCTCCTCACAGGGAGATGTTTGATAGCTTATCTGTTCCCTATCCATCTCTAATTTTGACAACAAACTGTCTACCTAGATTAAAAACATGTGACCACTCCACCATGAAGTCGAACTAATGCTCCTACATCAGACTCCTCAGGTGAGAAAAAAAATTCATGAACTCTTGTTCATGAGTTCTTCCACAGTGCTGCCATTTTCTTGTATAACTGCTTCATTCATCCATGTAGCATCCTCCACTGGTTGATTCTTCCATTTGATCAAGTACTCATAGTACTCATGTCTTCTGGTTTTCTTCAAAACTCTGGTATCCAATATCTTCTCCATCTCCATCTTTTGTATAACAGGAATTTGTTTTTGCCATGCTATCTTTTGTCCAGTATCTGATTCATTTGTTGATGAAGTCACAGTTTCACCCCCCTGATAAGGATATAAATCTGCAACATTGAATATAGGTGAGATACCTATATTATCAGGCAATTCAATCTCAAAAGAATTTGCTGAGAATTTTCTCAAGATCCTACAAGGTCCAATCTTCTTGAGTTTCAATTTATTATATGTACCCTTAGGGAACCTTTCTTTCTTCAGATAGGCTAATACTAGATCGCCTTCTTCAAAATTCATTTCTTTCCTTTTCAAATCTGCTCTTTGTTTATACTTGAAAGTGTTCTTCTGCAACTGTTCTTTAACCTGTTCATGCAACATTTGCATATCTGAAGCAAAATTATCTGCATTTGCACTCCTTTTCTCCATCATTCCCAAATCTCTAAGTTCCATTACTCCTCTTGGATTTGTTCCATAAACAATCTTGAAAGGACTCAAACCTGTACTTCTGTTAGTTGAATCATTGTATGCAAACTCAGCTTGTGGTAAAGCCAAATCCCATTGATTAGGATGTCCACTAACCAAACTTCTCAAAATGTTCCCCAATATTCTATTTGTAACCTTAGTTTGAGCATCAGTTTGTGGATGGTAAGTTGAACTAAAGTTGAGATCAATGCCTAACTTTTTCCATAAAGTTCTCCAGAAATGTCCAACAAATTTGGTATCTCTATCCGAGACTATACTCATAGGAAGACCATGAAGTCTTACTACTTCTTTGAAAAACATGTTTGTAATAAGAGTAGCATCACTAGTCTTTGAGCATGGTATAAAATGTGCCATTTTAGAAAATCTATCCACCACAACAAATATAGAGTCATTACCCCTTTGTGTTCTTGGAAATCCTAGAACAAAATCCATACTTACAGCATCACAAGGCTTCTTTGGAATAGGTAATGGTTGGTACAATCCAGTATTCTGTTGTCTCCCCTTTGCATATTGACAAATTTGACATTTGCTGACAAATTTGTGTACATCTGCTCTCATACCTGGCCAATAGTAGAAACTACTCAATTGTACATAAGTTTTATCATTCCCAAAGTGTCCAACAAGTCCTCCACTATGTTTCTCCTTTAACAAATTTTCCCTCATTGAACATTTAGGAATGCATAATTTACTTCCCTTGAACAATAATCCTTCCTGCAACATGAAATCCAGCCATGGACCTCTATCACTGAACACTTGATTCTGACAAGCTTCATAGGCTTCTTTAAATTCCGCATCTTCTGCATACATCTCTTTTAAATGATCTAATCCAAGTACATTCACCTGGAACTCCTGCAAAATTAGACATCTCCTGCTCAAAGCATCTGCAACTTTGTTATAACTTCCATTGATATGTTTTAAAACAAAAGTAAAATTTTGCATCAACTCAACCCACTTAGCATGTTTCTGATTAAATTTTTCCTTCTTAGTTATAAATTGCAAAGCATGATTGTCAGAATATAAGATAAACTCTGCAGGCATAAGGTAGTGTCTCCACTTCTTCGGGGCTTGAATCACTGCATAGAATTCTTTGTCATAAGTAGAATATTTCTGTTTTTCTTCATTCAATTTCTCACTGAAATATAAAACTGGCTTATCCTCTTGACTCAAAACTCCTCCAATGGCATGTCCACTAGCATCACACTTAACAGAAAATAATTTCTTGAAATCTGGGAGAGCTAAGACAGGCTTCT
>SNQJ01S0021729.1:90606-115965 GCA_010110895.2 Picea sitchensis | reverse complement strand
CCTCTTCTTCTATGTTTCTATCTCGGTAGGGGGGTCCTTCAACGGTGTAGCTTCATCTTCTCCTTTATTTTCTCCTTCTTCCCATCCTCCTTATTGATTTACTTCATCTCCTCCTCCTCCTGTGGGCGAGATAGGTCCATTTTCTTCCATGGCACTGGCATCCTCGTTAGTCTCTATGTCTTGGAATTCCTCCTTTTTCTTCTTCTTATTCACGCTAGTCTGTTCGTCATGCTCGAACTGGGTGACCAAGGGGTCAGGGTCGAAGAATTCTACATCATCAACTGGTACAAGGAACTTTGTTGGCCATTCCTTGGTGATCTCCTCCATATATTCATCGATCAACTTGTAATAGGACTGTAATTCTTCTTTGCTCTCATCTCTGCATGTAATGATATATATGAAGTGTCGATCTCTGCAAAACTTAGCTAGTGGTCTGTACTGGTGCAAGGTGAGCGGAGTCATGCAAAGAAAAGAATCTATGGCAATATTTAGTTGCTGATAATAGGCGTGGAACACTTCATTTGACCACCACTTCTTCAACATATCATTCATATACCATAAGGTCGAGAACCTCGCGGCCAATGGCTCCGAAGGTTCGATTTCTGGAAAAGTTGCTCCCCCCGACATTTGCCAAGCGAAAAATGCAATCAGCATGAGTAGCCAGCTGAAGTGGAACTCGTATCCTTGATCCTGTGCTTTGAGATAGTATTTCTCGAGCTCGTTGACAAGGTAGCTCATCCAATTCATCTGCATCCCCTCCACGCATTTCCCTGTGAGGTCCACCACGAACCCAGTGACTTGCGTGGGGTGGTTCTTTCTAATCAGCTTTCCAGCTATGAGTTGGNTTCAAACTCAAAGAAGAGATTTGCATTGGGAGCATAATATGGAAGGGTCAGTTGACCCTTGTATATATAATTGTTTCATTCTAGTCAAATCTCCATCTCGTAGAATGACATTTCTTTAGGGGAATAATAAAGAAGGGTTGATTGCCCCTTTCACATTTGATCTTTTTAATTAATCATTTTCCCTTATTTGACCTAGTATACAAGGGTTGATCAACTCTTCCTTGTATAAATTTTCAATGAATCATTTTCAAACTAATAGAAGAGGTATGTGCTAGGGGCATAATGTGCAAGTGCCAATCAACCTTTATTCAATGATAATTGTTCCATTTCAAGCAACTCTTTGTCTCATAGAATGGTATATCACTAGGTCAGGAACAAGGAAGGGTTGGTCACAAATCATCGATTCATATTTCCAATTAATCGTTTTTGTCAATGAAGCCTTTCAAACTCATAAAAGAGGCTTTCACTAGGGCATAATGTGGAAGTGTCACCTTATTCTTCTTGATATAATTGTTATATTCAAATACACTCTACATCTCATTGAATGTTATATATTTAATGATAGAAGAATTAGGTGACTTATGATTAGGTGACTTATGTCACCTAATCATACCAACAATGTACTTAGGGAAACTACTTCCAGACCACCAACGATGATTTATTCTTCCTGCTGAACTAGGAAATAATTCTTGATCCAATGCCGAAGCAAAAACGTGAAGTGTTCTTCCTGCCCTCAGTACATCTTTCCCAATCAACATCTGTAAAACCTGACAATATCACTCCACCACTGCGCTCATACAACAACCAGTACTACATTGTACCTCTCAAGTATCCAAACACTCAACCATGTGTATCCATGAGGTTTTCTCCTTGAGAATTGTTAGGAAGGAGTCATATAGGAAATTTCCACTAATCAACTTCCCTATCTTTGGTTTCGAGAGGTGAGTCCCATGAAGTAGTTGATGTTTGAATTTACAACAAAGTATATAGAAAAGGTCCTCTATAGCCAAAACATATAGGGATGACACCAGAGGGAATCCCTATCTAATTTATTGAAATAGTCCCATTTGTTCATATTTGCTTTTATTAATGAAGAAACAAGACAATGAATTAGTAAAGCAGGTTTCCACACAAATTTTGAATCTGAGACTAAGTCCTATGAATTTGAGGTTCATTTTGATAAGGATCAATTTCCTTAACCAATTAGGGAGATTAAAATACTTTTTGTAGGATATGGTCAAGACCTATTTAGCAACAAACACACTCTTCAGAGTGGATAATGCCAAGGATGGGACCAAAGGTTTGATTGAGACTCCTAGCTCTTTAAGTAATGAAGATTCCATGACCATTTCATTTCATATTGAAGGAAAGGTAACATGTTTCATGCATCTATGAAGAGGTATCTTAGTGGCCATTCTATTAGGTTTCTATCAAGGTGGCTCTTGTATGAGGGAGGACACCTAAGACATATTTCTACGGGCCTAGACATGTTTGGATAGCCCTCATCCTTATCTTTATTCTCTTTTCTCAATGGGCCCCTAATGATTTAGATGGAAGAGTTTGGAAGAGTTATAGTCTAGGCCTATATATAATATATTATATATATAATATATAATATATAATATATATTATATATTATATATTATATATATATTATATATATAATACAAAAAAAAGAAAAATAAAAAAGAAAATCAAAACAACATAAAATAAAAACGAAAATGAAGCAAAACACAACTAAAACATAATTTCAAAATGCATACACTCGCGAGTAGAGCTGCATGAACTCACCACCACAATCCCACCACTCGCGCATAGATCTGAAAGCAACCACCACCACAGTCCCATGGATTTGGAGGATGGAAGGGAGAGGAGGACAGATTTGGAGCATGGAAGGGAGAGGAGGACGGGAGAAGGAGGGAGAGGCACATCGGAGGAGGCTAGGGCACGAACATTTTCATGCAGAGTGGAAGGGGGATAAGGAGGAGAAGGAGGGAGAGGTGCATGGGAGGAGGGCACATGGGAGGAGGCTAGGGAAAACGGATTTGCAGAGGAGGGAACACGGATTTGCAGAGGAGGAGGGCACACAATTTTGCACTGGAGGAGGGCACACTGCCAGAGGAAATGGTTTGACTTCTTTCTCCTATCTCTTGAGTGTGGATGTTAATTGTTTGATGAAATGCTTGATAGAATTTTTGATGAAATGTTTGATAGAATTCTTGATGAAATGCTAATTCATCCTTTTAAAATGCTCCAATCATACCCTTAGCACTAGGCTCATAATTGGTTTCAAAATTGAAGAGCCCTAACCATAATTGTTTACAATTCACACATGACCAATCCCCTTGATTGTGCCATGAGAAGAAAAAATCCCCATGGGAGTAGTGTAAGCTAATAACCATTGAATATAGTCCAAAAAAAATATTTGAAGAAAGTGTCGAAGAATTTGGGGATAGAGCAACAAGTAAGAAAGAAAGAATAAATCTAGCAGCTCTTCCCCAATTTCATAGAATGATCACTGAGGTCCTAGACACTTTTATCCTTGAATTTGAATCCCTCTACAACACTTATGAATATAATAATTATGCCCAACTGAGAATTTTTCCCTCTACTTTGAAGGAAATATCCCTCAAATGGTTCATAGGTCTAGATATACATAATATTTATACATTGGAAACTATGAAGAATCTTTTTATAGATAAATACACTGAATATTGAAAATATGGAGACTGATCAAGAGATTAACTATTCCTAATGACTTAGAAAAGGAAAAATCATTAGAGGACTATGTTAAGATATTTCACTTTGGTTAAAAGAGATCTATCGATTACTCAATTGACAAAAACTCTCCTAAGACAATTATCTTGATAGAAGTAAGAGATAATGATATGGAAGCTTTAAATTTGATCACATTTGTAGATATTTACAAATGCACTTATGATGAGATAATAAATGTTTGAAAAAACTACTCAAGAGTTTCTACTAAAAGGGGTAAAGTAATCAAAGGAATGGTTGAACAAACCTTCATGAGGCAACAAGCATCTAGGTGTGGAGGGAGCTCACCATGAATTGAACTTGGGTGATCATTATAGAAACTGCTTTGAATTTCCTCTAGACCATAGTGCGACGAGTGTGCATGCACATACACACACACATATGCCCAAAGGAACTTCTACCATTTGTCCCAACCCTTAATATCTTCTACCATTGGGTTCAAATCCACTGAGCATGTATCTTTCAAGCATGCATCCATTGTACACACTTGTTAGGTGCACCCTTGTATGGTTCTCTTGGGTACCTTGGGTCCAATTGTTCCACACATGGCACTTTAGGTGCAACACCATTCGACATTGGACAGTTAGTAAACAATTCATGAAGAAGGAAGAGGCACCATCGGGGATAGTCGAAGTTGGAAATGAGGGAGATTGGTTCCACCTTATAGTGAAGCATTTTGCAAGTGCAGGGAAAGTCTCATATAAAAGGGGGAATCCTTAAAAGTGATTAGGCATAAGGGAAGACCTCATTCACAAGGACTATTGGTTTTTTGTCAAATCTATCCAATATAGATCAAATTATTCACTAGATTCCTTGTTTGAATCTTCTACTAACTCCATTTATCCAAATAGAACTAGAATGTCTTTATTATATAAGAAAACATCCATCATTCCAGATACTATTGTCACTATGGATTCCACTATGAATTAAATCCTAGTGATTCTTTGTTACAATGCCTTCACTATATTGTTGTCCATCAAATATTGCATACGAATTTCTCTTGATGTATCATATTTAGATTATCCATAAATTCCAATTCCTCCAAGTTCTATACTAGAAGGTTTTTCATCCCCTTTACAGGTTGTAAAAACCATGCTCAAGGAATCCATTCTGCCAATGTTTTCATGTTGCTTCCTTATTGTAGGGACGACACATGGATATTCAAGCCTAGTGATTTTTTTTTACAAAACCTTCATTCAATTGTTTTCCATCGAAGGTTGCATAAGAATTTCTCTTGATGTCTCACATATAGATTATCCATCAATTACAATTCATCCAATCTATCTACTACAAGGTTTCTCATCCCATTTATAGGTTGTACAAACAATGCTCAAGGAAGTTATTCTGCCAATGTCTTCATGTCACTTCCTTATTGTGGGGATGACAGATGGATCCTCAAGCCTAGTGAGTCCTTGTTACAAAACCTTCATTGATTTTTTTTCCATAAATGGATGTATAAGAATTTCTCTTGATGTATCACATATATATTATCCATCAATTTTAATTCCTTCAAGTTCTCTACTACAAGGTTTCGCATCCCCTTTACAGGTTGTAAGGATGAAACATGGATCTTGTCCTAAAAGGATGACCAAACAATCTAAGTGAGTCACAAGCACTTTATTCACCTTCCTTGGGAATTATTTCCCTCATTGTCATCCATGCAAATAATGGAGAAACTTGCAATTCCACTCCAATCTCTAAGCTTGAATGTGGTTCCATTGGTCATTCCATCAACCTTTTCCACTTCTAATTTCATTCATTTGAAGAAAGTCCATGTAAACTCAAGTTGCAACCCAAGCTCTCTTAAAACATCTTCCTTCATGGAATTGTGGTTCACCCCAGTATCAACCATGGTATCAATTGATCTTCCATTAAATATCACTGGAACATAGAAAAGTCATGTGAAATATTTCTCTTGGATTATTGTACACTTGTCTTATAGAACAACACATAATACTTGCAAAAGACCAATCGTGGAGGCTTTGTCCACTTTCTCAATAGTAGACAAATTATACTTCATTGGAGAATTCTTTACCTGATGATCTTTTTCACAAGTCTAGTACGAAATAGGCATACCCTTTTTCTTAGGTGCATCTAGTTGCTTGGCCTTGTCCTCACCAAACTTTCTAGATAGCTTCACCTTCCCTTTTTCTTTCTTCTTATTCTTAGCAAACCACTTCTCCCTTATTGCATCCTCACATATACTTGGAACTCTTTTTGCCTCTACCTTGTATTCCAATAGCTTGTCTACTATAGTGATGGTTTTTTGCAAGGGTATACACAATCTAGCATTATAAATCACTCTACACCCAAGGTTTCAATCCATTCATGAAGTGGAACAACCTATATTCTTTAAACATGTCCTTCATCTCCAACATGAGGCCTAAAAAATCCTTGATGTAATCTTGAATCCTACATATATTCTTAAGAGCCAATAATTGATTTCATTTAATCCAATATTAATTCAATTTCCTAGCCCAAATTGACCCTTCAAGTCTACTTTCATCTCTTACCATTTGTCAATCTTATCTATAGTATGATTGGATTCTAAGTCCTCTACTCGATTTCTCCACCAAATATTTGTAGTACCTATCAAGAAAATTACTGCGACATTCACCTTGGCCTCATGTGAACTTCCATTCATATGTTCCAATTATTATTCAACATCCCAACTTAAGTAACTTAGCATTGTGGGTTCCATCATATGATTCGGGTTCCTTGATATTTATCCTCATAGGAATTGATGAACTATGCCTATAGGAAATAACTTGTGTCAAGAGCTTAATAATGTCTTCCTAGTCTTTTAATTGCACAATAGACTTCCACTATTTTCAACCATTCGTCAACATAGGTGTTGAAGTTTGTGTTGATCAATTTTACAATATTTTGACACTCTTCTATAGAATTTTTAAATCTATGGTTGATGTCGATCATCTCTTCTTCTAAGGATTCTTCATTTTCTCCATTCTTGCAAAGACAATTTCCCATCTTCTACACATCCTTTTACTGGGTTGCAAGCCTAGTCTATATGCAACTATATTGCAACAATTTCGTATGCAACTATATGGAACTATGCAACATGCCTTATGTTCTTTCCCTAAAAACCTATATGCAACTATATGCAAATAGGACCTAAAAACCTTATGTTCTTTCCCTGACCATGGACAAGACCTAAGTTCCATACATGGTGTGAAAAAATTGTGAATGACACCCATATCCAACCCAAGCAACTTTATGGAACTTATGCAACTTTACACAACTTTATTGCAACTTATGCAACTATATTGCAACTTATGCAACTATATGCAACTTATGCAACTATATTGCAACTTATGCAACTATATGCAACTTATGAAATTATATTGCAACTATATGCAACTAGGTGTGGCAATCTCAACTTTATGCAACTATATGATGGATAGGTGTGGCAATTTCAACTTTATGCAACTAAATGCAACTATATGCAACTGTGTTGGTACCAAAAACATATATTGGCATGATAAATTATCTTCTTGTTTTAACGAGTGTAGGTACCACCAAATAGTTATCTCTCAGATCTATCTTCCTCGAGTGATGATCAAGATATAGTAAGAGAGGTTGAAAGTGAGATGTGTTGTACTAGATCTATCGGTTCTAGATCAACTAGGTTGGAAAAGGTAAGGAAAAGATTTTGTACCCGCAAGCAATTTTTTATTGCCAATAGAGGGTCGTGTAATAATGATGCTAAGAGCATAGGTGACATTGAGCTTCCCTTGAGGTATAAACATCTAGTGCAACGATGGGCACCTAAGAAGCTAGTTGAAGTGGACATAGATTTCTTCATCGGTGGGAGGATGTATCGCATTGCTCCTTCGTCCTTACATGGATTGGGGTTATTTTCCATGGATGGCATAAAGATAAACTATGGAACTGTAACTAAATTGATGGAGTATGCTGGACCATTATACAAATACAATCACTGGTTGATGTTGGTCTAACATATGCAAAGTATGCAGAGATACAAAGTTGCCGCAAATTATATACAACTACTAGATAACAATCAAAATAAAGGGGAAACTATGTATATTGATGGAAGGCCAAAAGCTACTGGAAACATTACGAGCTTTATAAATAGTACACGACCAGTGGAAACAACTAAGAAACCGAATTGCATATTTGAGGCACGTGAAGGAAATCGTATATTTGTATGTGCAACAAAAATAATAGTTCCAGGTGAAGAGTTGTTGATCGATTATAACTTAAATCGAATAGATGGAGAGGGTGACAATGGAAAGGCACCCACTTCGGCTCAGTAGGTAAATGTTAAATACACTAAAAACTTATGACTACAACAACTAAATTTCATAAATTTCATTATTTTGTTTTCTATTATTACTGCAATATTTCATTTTATTAATGTTACAAGTGAATTTCATAACTTTTATTGATTGATTTATTGTGCCAACATCTGTCCAGGGTGACCATGGTAGAAAATCACCCGCTACATCTCTCTAGGGTGACCGTGGAAAGGCACCCACTGTGCCTCAGTAGGTAAATGTTAAATACAACAACAACTTATGACTACAACAACTAAATTTCTGAAATTTCATTATTTTTTTTCTGATATTACTCCAATATTTCATTTTTTAAATGTTACAGGTGAATTAGATAACTTTTGTTGATTGATTTATTGTGTCAACTTCTGTCCAGGGTGACCGTGTCCGAGTTTCACTTGCTACATCTCTCCAGGGTGACCGTGGAAAGGCACCCACAGTGCCTCACCAGGTAAATGTTAAATACATTAACAACTTATGACTACAACAACTAAATTTTTGAAATTTCATTATTTTTTCTCTGATATTACTCCAATATTTCATTTTTTAAATGTTACAGGTGAATTTCATAAATTGTGTTAATTAATTTATTGTGTCAACTTCTATACAGGGTAACCATGTTCGAGTTTCTCCTGCTACATCTCTCCAGGGTGACCGTGGAAAGGCACCTGCAGTGCCTCACCAGGTAAATGTTAAATACATTAACAACTTATGACTACAACAACTAAATTTATGAAATTTCATTATTTTTGTTTTGATATTACTTCAATATTTCATTTTTTAAATGTTATAGGTGAATTTCATAACTTTTTTTAATTGATTTATTGTGTCAACTTCTGTCCAAGGTGACCATGTCCGAATTTCACCCGCTACATCTCTCCAGGGTGACCATGGAAAGGCACCCACAGTGCCTCACTAGGTAAATGTTAAATACAGTAACAACTTATGACTACAACAACTACATTTCTGAAAGTTTGTTATTGTTTTTCTGATATTACTGCAATATTTCATTTTTTTAATGTTAGAGGTGAATTTCATAACTTTTGCTGATTGATTTATTATGTCAACATCTGTCCAGGCTCCCATGGAGGATATTGATGAGGATGAAATATATTATTCGAAAAACCCAATGACAACTGTAACGAAGGCCTTTAAGAAGGCTAACATGGAATATCTAGGTTTGATTAGAAAAATACCCTTGACACAGGAAGACAGGGAAAGAATTGTAGAGCTACAAACTACAATAACTAATTTTGTGGTAAGTGGCATCTTTACATATTTTTAATAGCTATAACAATTTCATATCCGTTTTTTAGTTTTATATTTTGTATATGATCTGATAAAGAATTTTTTTATGTTTGTAGGAGTTTTTAAACCCCGTACGTGGGGAACCTGTCGATCATGCAACTTCTATAGGTAGTAGTGAGGGTCCAATGCAAAAACAAGGTTGACATTGCAAAGTGCAAGTGAGGATTTTTGAGCCTCTTGAGGTTCCCCTAGAATCCATTGATGAGAGGGGTGATTTTGACCAGCATGACATGCCGGAACATGATGAGACGGATCCTGAGTTTCCACATGATGACTCCGAAGAGGAACATATTGTAGGTGCACAGGATACTATTCTACATGGAGCAGAATGAATTAAAATCACCATATCACTAGATGTCACCTTTCTGGTGGATGACATTACATGTGTTTCGATAAAGATTCAAAATATTGCAGGTTATTGTCCCATTAATTGATTCATTTTTTTCACGAAATTGAAATGGACATTTGTTGAGATGATTAATTGATTAATGGATAACATGTTACTGCAAGAAACAATGTTTTCTATAGAAACTTACATAAAAAAGCATTGGAGTTGTTTGGCCCCACCATTCACACATGGTGGAATGACCAAGATAGAAAAAAGAAATATGACTTAATAGATCACATGGTAAACTTGTTCGGCAACACATTCAACAAGAAAGTGGTTACAAAGTTGGTCGGCGAGAATTTAAAATCCACCAGGGCCCAGTATAGGGATAAATTGCAAATAGACCTCAAGCACGAGCACCCTCCCATGGTTCCCGAGAAAGAGTGGAAGGCGCTAATAGAGGATGCATAAGAGAACTTGTTTTTAAAAAAAGGATGACAACCACAAGTTGGTCAAGCAAGGTACAACACATGTCATATTATCAGTGAAATCTGAGCATTTATGTTTTTCTTTCATGTTTTAAGTAACAATTCCGATATCTATTTTTTTTCAAAAATTCCATATGTAGGCTACCAAACATATCCAAAGAAACAAATCCCAGAGTGTAAAAACATGGACATCATAAACTAGGCCAGGGTGGCTACGGAAAACTCAAAGCCCGAATAGTAAGATTTAAATGATTAATTGTGGTTAATATTTATTTAACAGTAACGAACAAATATATGTTTTTCTTATTGGTATTTTTAATGGTGTTATCCATTGCAGTTAAATATGTTCGACACTGCTGCCACCGAGGAGGACCTGAAACTTGGTTACAAGCATGGTTTTAAAAGTGTGATTGAATATCGAAAAATCTTGGGCCAAACTTCTATCTCCACAGCCATGTAGATAAATCAAATGAATAAGGAAACCGCAATAGCATTCTTGTAAAGTCTATTCATATTTTATTATATCACCCTTAACTAAGTCTTTATGTTTGTTTTCAAGAAACAGTGCTACCGTAGTAGTGAATCAAGTAGTATTTAGCAAACACCATGTCATACAAGGGTCCACATGTCCAGTGATAGTGTAGAGCAAAGTACCCATTCTGGTATGTATGCTTTAGAATTAGAAATATTTACTGTGATTGTAGATATTTATTTCCTCACTTATACTTATATATTATTTTCTCAAAATTGAAGAGCATGTAGCTCAGGAGGGTGAAATGCGAGAGAAACCAAGTGGATAGGAAATTAACTCACCAACTATCCCATCTATAGAGATAGGTAAAGAGAAATAGTGTAATGTTAATCAAAATAATGAATTAGTTATTTCAATTATATTCCAACATATCAATATGATCATTTTTGTTGTTCCAGTTCACGACCCTGAACAGATGCTAGCTAACCCTTCTGAGCGACGTACCAGAAGTATGGTACATGAGCACACACAAACAATAGAAGGAAAGGGCACACGAAATACAATGTCCTTGTATGATGATGATATCCCAATTGTCAGTTTTATGAATGTAAAGAAACATAAATCAAAGAAAAATTAGATGTATAATTTCATGACCTGTTTTTGGATATTTATTGATGTTTATATGTTCATATGTTTTGATGAATATCCAAGTTATTCTTTAATGTCTATATGTTTTCTATATAAAATAAATAATTTGTTGGGTATGTGGAATTGAGAGTGATGTGAGGGGGGGGAGGGGCCCATATGAGCTTCCACCTTCACGTGGTTGGCCCTGTTCAGTAGAGAATAACCTATTCTCGAAACAAAGAGAAGCTCATTAAGGTATGCGACAAATTAATTTTTTTCTAGAGTATTTTACAAAACTAAATGCATGTTTATTTTCTTATTAATTATTTACTCAAATAAAAAAATTGTATTTTATGATTCATGCAGGTCTTGGTGATGAAAATGCATCTCGTGGACAACTCTTATCAAGTTGTATGGACTAATGGATCTGGCAAAAGAACAATGAAAAGGTAAGGGTTTTGACATGTTTTTAAAAGTAGGCTTTATACTAGTAAAAGTTCACAATCCTCATGAATATGTAGATATTAGTATATATGCCAATTTACATGTGGTGTTTTGGTTTCCTTGTATATATTTTAAATATAATTTTGGTTTACTTGTAGTTTTTTATAAATAAGTATAACTATTTTAGAGAACCCCCATATACAAAGTCTTTATCCATATCCGCATTGTGGAAAATAAATTAGAAAAGATCCCTCACTTCATTCATTTCCATAATCCTAACCTTATGGCTATCCCTAGTCCAAATCCTAGTTCCTATTAAAAAATGCATGAAGCTAATCCCAATAATCTATACCCCTCCTCTCATCCCACATGTTAGTGCAAGTATTATATGGCTCCAAAGGACACTACTACAAAATGCTTATTCTTATAATAATAATTCACATGCAAATGCTTGTACATAGATCAGAAATCCCTTGATGATCCTAGGGTACACCAATATTTGGACACTTCTCCCCAACAGAAAATAGTCCCTATTACAAACTCTATTGAAAAAGATCCCTCATTACTCATAATGACGAGTGAAATTTATTCCCCNCTCATCCCACATGTTAGTGCAAGTATTATATGGCTCCAAAGGACACTACTACAAAATGCTTATTCTTATAATAATAATTCACATCCAAATGCTTGTACATAGATGAGAGATCCCTTGATGATCCTAGGGTACACCAATGTTTGGACACTTCTCCCCAACAAAAAATAGTCCCTATTACAAACTCTATTGAAAAAGATCCCTCATTTTTTATTTTTTTTGTAAATAAAAGGAGGATCCTTGTATTATATCATATCATCAGTTTACATTTGTAAGTCACTTGGAAGTGACCTGTTCTACCACATAAAGGAAACCAAAACATGTGGCTCCAAGCGATGATAATTCTATCATGGTTGTGGAATTATTTACAAAATTGACAAAAATGTTGAGAGTTTCTACTAGAACTTCGTTCTAACTAGCTAACCTACGACGTGCTACATACAGAGCCACCATTACTATGCTATCTATAAAACTATAAAGAAAATTGGAAACTATAACTGACAGAAAATAGAGTCTGGGGTAGGCCTCTTTAAACCAAAGGGGAACTTGGGCGTCCATTCGAAGTGAAGGGCAGGACAAACTTTTGTTTGCAAGTGGGGCATCTTGCAGACTTTGGGGCATCTGAGAAGGCCTACAAAAGAAGATCCAAGCACTGGTTGATGATCCTCTATCCTTGCGCCCGCTTGTCCTGCCATTGCCTAATGTCAAAAAGGAGTTCCAGGTGCTCCTCGACTAGATAATGTTTGTTCTCTCCATCTTCTGAAACTTGCCAACTTGGAGGGATCTCCTCTTCTACAATACAACCACCCTCCCACTGGCGAGGCTGAAAGTTTGGGATAGAGGAGGATGCATACTCTTTCTTAGGCTCCAGGCTTGGGCCTGGCTGAGAAGAAGAGGGTGGCCCTGCATGCTGGAGAGAAGGTGAAGCCTTCCCTTTGTCCAAGTTGAGGCTCGGAAGAATTTATGTTTGTTAACTGGTGGCTTTCAAGAGAAGAGGCAGCGGTTGTGAATGCAAGGTGGGGGATGGGGCCTCCTCCTTTGGATTGCACAGGGAGGCCTAGGTGTTTGGATAGCACATGGTGAACTGAGCATTGTTGGTGTGAGTGCAGGGACGAATGAAGTGGGAAATCAGAGCTCATTGGAAGGCAGTGAGTCTCTTGGCATGGGTGTAGGCATTTGTATTTTTTCCTGCTCGCCTAGGTTTTCCTCTTTCCTGAGGCATGGTGGAGAAAAGAACAGGGGTGGTGAAAGGGAAATTTTGGTATGGGTAGACACGGAGGAGAACACGGCAGGAGAAAATGGATAAGCATGGAGGGATGAGAGACATAGTGCTAGAGTGATAAATGGTAATGAGCCGGAGAATGAACGTGTCGTGGACGATTTTAATGCCATTGAGGGTAGTTGAAGCCTCTCCCATTTCCATTGAAGGATGATAGGACTGGTTTAAACTCTTGGTACCTGCAAACTGGTTGGCACACGCATTCGGATGCTTGCGCAGACACACTATGCTGAATGCCTTAAAAATTCGCTGCATGGGGAGTTAAATTCTTGGGGGTGGCGGCCTGGGGCAATAAATTACGTCTCCAGATATCCTGCCCAAGTCTCCTCCATCCTTTTCTTTGTGTCACCCCATTCAGGTGAAAAATATCCCTTATTACTCATAATGACGAATGAAATTTATTCGCCTCTCTAAGTCTTCTTTCTACTCATAATTGTTAGATCAAAGACAAACTTGCCACTATAATCCTTGATAATTTATAACTAAAATAATTGCATTTACATCACTCATCACCCCTATCCTTATCATTGGGGATTTGTACAATAGGATAGAACTCATCTTCTCATTAATAAACATTGTGGAGTCACCCTTGTCATAGGGATTTTTCAAGAGATTGTTTAATGTTATGTATATCCCCTTGATTACTCTAATTTACTTTTGAACATATAATATGAACAACAATGAAATGTTTTATAATATGTTCATTGTTCCTATTGGGAGTTATTTTGGGCTAGCTTAGACTTCCCATTGACAACTCTAGCCACTTCTTACCTGGTAGCACCCATTATTACCTAGTTCTCCCCTTGTCTTCTTCCTCTCCTAGTGTTCCATGCTCTCCTACATACTCTTCCTCTTTTCCTAGTGCTTCAAATGCTTGGGGAAGTATTTTCTCTCCTCCTTATCATTTCTTCCTTACACCCATTTTTGTCCATTTTTATTTGGTCATAATATCGATGCTCAAAAGAAATTGTTTATAAGATTCTCATTGGAAATACTTATCAACTCTATAAAGATGACAAAAACTATGAACTCACCTCTTGAAATACCTCTTACTTATAATGTTAATACCCAACAAAACATAATACATAAATACCTTTCTCTCTCACTTTTACATCACACGTCCAATCCATCTCATCTCATATGGTTGCACTCTCCCTCTTCCAAAATCTCTAAATAATACATTCTCATCCTTCTACCTGGGTGCACTCTCACTCTGCTATTCTCATTCTAAATACCAAACCTCCCCAATGATTTTTAACTCAATATTTTTTTTTTATACATAGTTCAATACTTTCCATGATCTATTATACCTAGTTCCACACTTACTTTCCCTTGTCCTCTCGCTGGCTAAAACAATGAGGTAGCCCCTTGTTCTTATATGCCTTTTTTTTCGTTATCTTTCCATTAGTTGTTAAAATAAACATTTTCTAGTTGAATGAAGCCTTGTTCCTATTTGGAGTTTTTTTGGGCTAGCTTAGACTTCCCATTATCAACTCTAGCCACTTCTTACCTGGTAGCACCCAATATTACCTAGTTCTCCCCTTGTCTTCTTCCTCTCCTAGTGTTTCATTCTCTCCTACATACTCTTCCTCTTTTCCTAGTCCTTCAAATGCTTAGGGAAAGTATTGCCTCTCCTCCTTAGCTCTTCTTCCTTACTCCCCTTTTTCTCCATTTTTATTTGGTCATAATATCGATGCTCAAATGAAATCCTTTATAAGATGCTCATTGCAATACTTATCAACTCTATAAAGATGTAAAAAACTATGAAATCAACTCTTGCAATACCTCTTACTTATAATGTTAAGACCCAACAAAACATAATACATAAATACCTTTCTCTCTCACTTTTACATCACATGTCCAATCCATCTCATATCATATGATTGCACTATCCCTCTTCCAAACTCTCTAAATAATACATTCTCATCCCTCTACCTGGGTGCACTCTCATTCTACTATTCTCATTCTAAATACCAAACCTCCCCAATTATTTTTAACTCAATATTTTTTTTTTATACCTAGTTCCATACTTTCTATGATCTATTATACCTAGTTCCATACTTGCTTGCCCTTGTCCTCTTGTTGGCTAAAACAATGAGGTAGCCCCTTGTTCTTCTATGCCTTGTCTTTTCCTTATCTTTCCATTCAACTACAACAATGTAGTAAGGCCTATGCTAATGCTAACCAGGCTAATAACTAAAAGAGCTACTACTCTGATAAACATCAAAAGAAAAGGAGTTGGAGACCATGCGAAACAGAAGAACCTATTCACTGGAGTCCTCGCAATCGTCCTTTGCCTTACCGCTGCTGACAGGAATCAAATAGAGTTGAGAATAGGTGGGGCATTGTCGCTGAGGTGTGGCACTAGAGTAGGTTGCGTATAGCATGTCCAAGCGTTGGCTAATGCGGAAAGCCTTGAAGATTTGATCATCCACCAGACTACGGACCTCAAAGATCAGGTTCAAGTGCTCCGGGTGTAGGCGTGGTGGCGGTGGCGGTGAATTTGGTTTGGAATCCATCTCCTGGTGACCCTGCGTCTTCCTCTGCAGCTATGAGTCGGTGTTTCTTTCCATCATCGCCTCCTCTACCAGGCAAGTGGTGAACTCTTCATTAGGAGCGTCGCTGGGGCTGTGTGTTTCTCTTGACCTAGGCGGTGGTGCTGCTGCTTCAATGCACCTTGGAGGGTTCCAATTGTCTGGAACTGTGAACATTCGACTCTCAGAGAGGTCCGAGGGGAGCTCCATGGTCGGAATTTCCTCGACGTAAGTTCTAGGGGGCGAGTTTGCTGCTATGGTCTCCCTACGTTGCTTCCTCTTAGCCAGATCCATAGCGCGTTCGAACCGCTTATGTCTTTTCCTCCTGGATTCAGTCGTGTACCATCCTGCTCCTCTGCGGGGTCTCCCCCTCGCTCGCGGCATTGTGAGAATGAGGACCAATGCCGGGATGTCTCATGTGCTTCTATTCCTTCTCTACTCGGTGAGCTTCAAATACATTCTAAGAGTTCCAGTGAGGCAGATAATGGCATAAACGATGGCTGCAGCCATTAAATCCAAGAGCTTAATGCTCTGGCTGGCCAGCCTGTTCTCGCGTGTGAGAGGCCCCATCGATGGATGGAGGCCGACGGAGGTGATAGCCCTCATAACTGGCTATGGTGTGAGGGTGGTTGGTCACCATAAATGGCCTCTCCCTGCATGCCTCCACGTGCCCCTTCCTTTCTGCGTGGCACCCCATCCGGGGGTAGGAAATCCTTGTTGGTCAGGAGTTGGAAATGTTTGGATATGTTTGAGGCTTCATAGCTTCTAGCGTCCCAGAATATATGTTCATTTTCCCTGTAGACTCCTTTGTTTTCCAGGTAATCAACCACTCTGTTTTCCTCCCTCTTAACATGGGAGGGGATAATGCTTATGTTGTCCCTGAGTATGCCTTTGACGTCCTCGAGCATCCCTACTAGGCACCAACTGAGAGAGATTTTTTGTGGATTTCCTCCATGTAGGATCTTGGTGATTAGCTGGATGAAGATTTGTGAGTCCCCCTCCAAAATTATTTTGTGGCTGGGCATGGTTGTTGCAGTTCGAAGGCCCTGTAAGAGGCCAGTTAATTTTTCTACATTATTTGTGGTCTCCCCAAAATACCCTACTATCAGAGTTAGAATTTCCCCTTTAGAGCTCCTGATCACAGCTCCGTAGCCTGCGGGTCCGAGATTACCTTTTGAAGCTCCATCAAAGTTGATCTTTATGAATCCTATTGGGGGAAGGGTCCAGGTGGTTGGGCTAGGGATTCGATTCTTGGGAGCTCTGATTTCCACTGAGTCATTTAGTTTGAGTTTCCAACTTTGGAGGGTGCATAATTCCTCCCGGTTACATTTCTTGTCCCCAGGTTGCTAGTTCTTACTTCTGATTGTTTCTTTGATGAGTGTAGCAACTTTGTCCCAGGTTAACTCTGGAGTGGATTCCTTGGAGTGGAAGATGCGTTTGTTTCTCTCCTTCCATATTTGTGAGAGAATAAATCCTGGGAGGAGTTGCCAGATGTAGTTTAGAATGGGGTTGTTATAAGTGATTGAGTCCCAGTTTTCAATAGTGTCTCTGATGTTGCCTCTGTTTTGATTGGATCTACGCATGATTTGAGCTCCCTGGTCCTAGAAAGATTGACTGTAGTGACAGCCATTGAAAAGATGTTCCTTGGTTTCTTCTTGGCATTGACATAAGACACAAATTGAGGGCCCAATGAATCCCCTTTTCCTGAGATTGTCCCATGTTAGAATTCTATTATGGATGATTAACCAGAGGAAAGTAGAGACCTTTGGGCAAAGTGCTTTATTCCAATTTTTTCTCCAGATGTTGTCCATTTCCTGATTGTGGTAATTGCCTTGTAAGTAGTAGGCTTCTTTTACCGAGAAATTTCCAGAACCAGAGTGCCCCCATCTAAGGATGTTTGGCCCCTCCTTAATGGGAATTTTCCTGCGTCCTGCTTCGTAATGCCAGACTGACAAGTTTAGGTCGGGTGGGATTCCTAGATCTTGGCTGGAGGTCTTCCTTTGTCGCCAAGTCTGGCTCGCTTCTAGATGTTTCCATAGATCTCTTACCTTAAGTGAAGGGGCTTGATTAAGAGCTTGTTGGAGGGGTGTGAGCTCTGCTAGTTCATTTAGAGGTTTGAGTTGTTTCCACGAATCTTGTCAGAACCTTGCACTGTCTCCATTATGTATTTCCCAGAAAGCATGTTTATGTATTATGTCTTTGTTTTGCCAAGTTGTGTTCCAAATGTTCGAAACTTGTATTCGAACGTTGTGTATGATTAGTTGATCCATCTGCATGGAGGGAGCGTATTTATTCTTCCAGATTTCTGCCCATAATGCATCTAGTGTTTTCATCCATCTCCACCATATCTTGGCCCCCATTATCTGGTTGAGCTTTCCCGAGTCTTGAAGCCCAAGGCCGCCCATGCTTTTAGGTGTGTAGACCTTATCCTAGTTTACTAGAGCCCATTTGTTGTTGGGATGCAAACCTTGCTAGAGGAAATTTCTCTGGATGTTTCTGACAACTCTAATGATTTGCTTGGGAGCTGCTAAGGTGATGAAGAGATAGGTGGGTAGGGTCTGTAGAACTAATTTTAGTAGGACCAATCTGGCTACAATGTTTAAAGGTCTGACGGTCCAGTTGGCCAGTCTGTTTGAGATAGAAAAGTGGAGGTTGTCCCAGGAAATGGATTTGGTTGGCGCTCCTGTGACAGGAATGCCCAGGTAGTTGGATGAAAGGGAGCTCCTAGGGATGCCCAGGATTTTGGAAATGTGTAGCTAAACTGCAACGGGAGTGTTGAAAAAGAAGATCTTGGATTTATCTAGGTTCAAAGTCATGCCCGAGGATTTAGTGAAGTCAGAAAGGATGGAGTTGAGCTTAAGGGCTTTGCGCGTAGTGGGGGAGTTCATGAGAAGGGTGTCATCAATGAATTGGTTGTGTGAGGGGGATGACCTAATGTTATGCAAGGGTAAGCCTTTGAGGGCGCCCTACAGAACCACTGATTTAATGTAGTGACCCAGGCCTTCCGCCATTAGAACAAAAAGGAAGGGTGATAATGGATCCCCTTGCCGTATGCCTCTAGAGGCCAAGAAAGGACGGGAGGGGACTCCATTGACTAGGGTTGAGAAGAAAGCCGAAGAGGTGAGATTCAAAATCCAGTTTACCCAATCTTGGTCAAAACCAAAGGAATTTAGGACATCTCTGAGGTATTTCCAACTGGCTTTATCAAAATCTTTTGAGAGATCAAGTTTGATTAACATACCTGGAGTTTTTGTTGATTTGAGAGAGTTGATCACCTCATGTGCTAGTATAATGCTATCCATGATCTTTCTTCCTTTGGCATAGCCAGCTTGTTCTTTGGAAATGACATCTGGCAGTATTGGTTTGAGTCAGTTTGCAATCACCTTGGTTATGATCTTGTAGATTACATTACATAAGGCTATGGGTCTGAACTATTTGGGGTTTGTGACTCTTTCTTCCTTTGGGATGAGAGTGAGGAAGGTTGCATTGAAAGCCTAGAGAACTTGACCCGATGTTTGTGATTCCTCGACGACCTACCAAACGTCCTTTCTTATAATGTCCCAACAGCGATGGAAGAAGTCTGTAGTGAAGCCATCGGGGCCTGGCGCTTTTCCTAGGGGCATATATTTTACTGCTTGGTCCACCTCCTCCTGGGTGATTTGCCTTATGAGAGGAGTGTTCTGTTCAGGGGTGATTAGTGAGGGAATATAACAAGTAACTTGAGTGATGGCTTCATTTTTGTTCTCCTTGTTTTACATAAGGAGGTTCTGGTAGTATCTAGTGATCTCCTCTTCAATTTGTGCATGCTCTCTGATCAGATTTCCTTGCTCATATTCAAGATGTGTTATTCTGTTGATGTGTTGCCGGTGTATCATTGTTCTGTGGAAGAATTTTGTATTCTTTTCCCCTTCTTTGAGCCACTGCACCCTGGATTTATGCCTCCATAGTATTTCTTCTTGTTTTCTTCTTTGCTCCAATTGCACTTGTAGTTTCTCCTATTCCTTCATGAGCTCAATAGTTCGAGCCCCTGATATAAAGATTCTTTGTATCTCAGCTAGTCTTTTCTCTATGTCCTTAATGCTCTAGAATATATCGCCAAAAGTGTTTCTATTCCAGTGTTTGAGCATTTGCTTGAAGTTTTTTAGCCTTTGTTGAAATCTGTACATCTTGGTGCCCTGATCTGCCTCAGCCTATTTCCACCAGGTTTTTGCCAGCTGTTAGAAATCTGGGTGTGTGAGCCTGAATTTCTCAAATCGGAATGGTTTAAATTTAGGCATTGTTTCTATTGCTATTTGAAGGGTGATTGGCCAGTGATCAGAGCCCTCTTTGGGGAGGATAAGACTTTCCATGCAAAGGTATATTTCAATCAATTCCTCCATTACGAGAAAGCAGTTGAGTCAACATGCTACATGTTGTTTCCCTGATCTACGATTGGACCATGTGAAAGTGCCTTTGTTGTTCTCTATGTCTACTAACTTTAACTGTTCAGGGAAGGTTTTGAACTTACCACTATCTTTCTCAAGTATTTTTCTCCCGCCTGTTTTTTCCTCCAGTGACATGATCATTTTGAAGTCCCCCCCTAGGATATAGTTAGGCATGTTTGCCAATGATTTAACTTGGTTCAGCCTTTCCATAAATTTGATTTTTTCCTGTTTTCCTTGTGGGTTGTAGACATTGGTGATGGTCCCCTCTTGATTCCAGCCTATTACTTCAAAGTGGGTTGACAAGGTACCTACAGTGGAGAAGGGTCCACTAAGGATAGTGCGGTTTGGGTTCCACAATATTGCCAAACCCCCAGAGGCTCTCGTAGAGTCCGTGTGGATGTAGTTACAACCTTTACATATACGTTGCAAGATGATTTCGGCTTCCATTCCTACACATTTTGTTTCCTGTAACATTAGAATGTCTGGGCTTTCCTCTTTAACGCAATCCCTAAGGATTCTTTGCTTGGATCTGTCGTTGAGTCCTCTAATGTTCCAAGTGATAATCTTCATCATTATGAGGAGGGGTGTGGGTGGAGGTATCCCTCCGAGAGCTTCTGTATTTGACCTGAGTTGATCATGATATTTCCATCTTCTTTGATTAGTTTATGTACTGGTTTTCGTCCCCTTCTTTTGTTCTCGCGTGGTATTTTCTTGGAGCCGGAGCTTGATTCCATGGCGATGCCGAGGTGAACTGTGGATCCCGTTGTTGAATCGAGGAATACCTTGTGCACCTTTCTAAGCTGTTCTTCTTGAAGGCCCTGCAGATCTTTCTGATTGAGGGCTTCCTCCAGTTTCTCGAGGTCTATGCCTGTCAGATCTTGGGCATCCATTTGCATTAGAGTATCTCCATCTGCATCCCATTTTTCCTCTGCATTGATCTCTTTATTTGGATCGGAAGGGGAGAGTGTGGGGTTCTGGTCTTTGCCTTTCTGTGATACGTCATGTGGATCTTGGATTTCCTCATCCTCAGGTAGTTGGATCAGTATATCATAGGCGTTCCTGGTCAAGATCCTAGGTCTGGGGTCGACTGTTTTCTTTCGAGGGGGATTTTTCTTCCTCGTCTGGATCGTTGTGAAACCATCTTTCTACAAATTTTGACTGGCTTTGGAAGCTTGTTGATTGAGAGGGAAGTCCCGAAACAGGTGGCCATGTTCATGGCATTTTATGCATCTAAACGGGATGTGTTCGTAGTCAAGGGTTTGCGACCAATCCTCATCCTGATCCTCCAGTATTACTGCACCTGGTAAGGCCTTGGCTATGTTCATGTAGACACATATTTGGGCATATGAAGTGTATTTTCGTTGATTTGTGGCTTCTGAGGCCTTATCATATTGACCGATTGTATTTCCTATTCCCATAAGAATCTCCTCCAGCCAGAACTTCTGCGGAAGGGAATAGAGGCGGATCCAGACTGGTGCCATTGTGAAGTCCTCCTTATCCGGGCTAAAGTGCTCTTTCCAGAACCTTAGGAATAGCCTTGTTCAATTGTAGAAGTAAGGGTCATTCTCAGAGATGCGATCTCTGTCTTCTAGGTTATATAATATGATTGTGAAGAAGCCTTTCGAGCTAAGCTAAACTTCATAGTCTCCTTTGGGATTCCACCAGTGTTTGATCCATTTGCTCAAGTCCCTCTCTGATGGCCAGAGTCCCAAAAATTTATCGATGAGGGAATGTTCTTGCATAAACTAAGTGTGCTCCCCAACCCTTGTTGAGCTTATGATGTACCTGGGCACCTTTTCCATTTGCGGGATGCATTTGCCAGGCTCCCATCCTCGGGGTTTTCTTGGAAGGGACGTGTTGGCTTCTGTTTTTATTTCCTTTCTGAAGCCCTGTTCCTTGGCGAGGAGTTGATCCCGGATTTGATGTGGAGGCTCGAACGTGGGTCATTTTTCTCTCGTTCTCGATCTGTCATTAGCGGTTATGTTGCTGTATGAGGGGGGTTTCCCCCCCTCTTCGGTGCTCATAGCTGCAGATCAGAGCCAGTAGTGGTTCGCGCTGGATCTATGTTATTGCGTTTCTGCAGTGTGCTCTGGATCAGTCAAGCAGAAGCTCGCATGGGCGTGAGGATAGGGTTTTTTCTCCCAATCCTTATCTCCCTATCCGTTCCATTAGCTTGTATTCATTCTTATCCACAATACTAAAATATCATTTTAAACCTTTCTTTGGTGCGTGCAAACACACTTGATCAAACTTAGGAGGTATGTGTTGTTAAATGCTTATCATGCCTCTTTTCGTAACTTGATTGAGATTCCTACAAGTTGGTTTCTTATAGCTACACATGCTCATGGATTTTTCTTTTTAACGAAGTTCACATATTTTCTCATTGATCAATTTTCTTAATTGTTCCACTTTGAGGGCTAAAATTTCAAGTTAAAGTGAGTACAATAAAATATGAGAAAGTCATAGATGGAGGATTTGAGGTGAGAAATGAATTGTACAATTAACAATATTGATATTTATAAATGACAAACAATCTTCCCAAATATTGGGATGTTATAGCCTCACAATCCTCCTTCAATCCTACAATCATCTCAAAGACTCGAGACTTGCATATATATACAAGTTTTGTAAGGTTTTAACCGTTTGCCAAAATTTGAGCTAGATGTAGGTAATCCCTTATATTCTTCAAGTACATAAGAGTTTAATTTTAGAGTTGTGGTCAAATAAAAACAAACTAGAGGTCTTAAAGGAAATTGACCATGTGGCTTTGTATATATTTATCATACTTTATTACCGAATCAAAATGTTGTAGGATAACATTCACATGAAGTATGGGCTTTGTTGTGACTTGGATTGTGCAATTAACAATGATATATATAAATGACAAAAAATATTCCCAAATATTGGGATGTTATAGTCTCACAACAAATGAACCAATGTTTTATTTATATGCTTGGGATACCCATGCAATTGTAAATAAATGATAGAATTTTGTTCAACTTATATCCATTATCATCTATTATAAAATCTTATGATTATAAAAGATTATGATTTGAGTTAATTGTTTTTTGTTTTCCCAACAAATAATTCATGTAGTACTTCAATGCCTAAACTATGATGTACAATTCCTTATCTTATTTGGGTATATTATGATTGCACCAACAAAAGTTTCAAGTGTTATGTTATCCAACTCTTTCATTGTATCAAAGGTTTTGCCATTGTGTATCATGAGAAATTTTCTTTGATTTCAAATGAAATTGCAAGTTTCATTAGACTTAATATTGATGCATTACCATTCTTTCAATTCAAATCTTCAATTACTTGGTTTTCAATTGCAATGAATTGAAAGGATATACTTGCCTTTTCTAATGTGCATTGAAGAGACACTTCATTCCTAAATAATTTGCTAACCCCATGAATTACCTTGGCTCAATTAAATTATCTGGGATCAACCAATTTACAATGAATTTTATATTTCTTAGGTCAATACACAATTCACATCCTAAACTACAAAATCCATACAAAACAATAATTGTTTTCCAAGCTCATATTTATTCGTGTTGGCTTGCAATTAATTGTGTTGAAGGGTTAAAAATATCATCTCCAAATGTTTCAAATGATCTTCCCAAATCTTGCTAAAAGTCAAAATATCGTCCAAGGAGGCTACAATAAACAAGCTCGAGAAATGGTCTTAGGATATCATCCATCAATCTTAGAAGTGTTGTCATAGTATTGTGTAATATAAATTGCAAATGACTTACTCATGCAATCCATGTATTTTTTTGAAAGTAATATTCCAAATTATTCTTTGTGTATATTGTCATATTGGTATCCTTACTTCTAATCCAACTTCATGATAACACATGCTTACAATATTTGGTTGATATGTTCCTTGATTATTTGTAGGGGATATATATATTACAATATGTTAGAATATTACAATATTACAATGTAATAGTAATGTCATATTACAATGTAATATGGTAATGCCATATTACAATGTAATATGGCATACAATATGGTATACCATATTACAATGTAATATGGTAATACCATATCTCATGTATTTGTTTTATTTTTTTTAAACTTAAAGCCATCGTCGCAATATCGACGAAATTTCGTCGGAAACAAATCTAATATTTTACCACAACAGTCGCTATAGTGACAAAAGTTCGTCGCAATTTGCCACGAATTTTCGTCGCACATAGAACATCTGCGTCGTAAGTTTGGTTTTGAGATATATTTTCGTCGATATTGCCACGTATTTTCGTCACACGTTCCGACAGTTTTGCGACACACATTCAGCATATATGTCGTAAGTTATTGGCCTGGCATAAATGTTCGTTGCAATTGCGATGAATTTTCATCCTAATTGCCACTTTTCTTCGTTGTTATTGTGACATAAATTCATCGTAATTGCGACGATGCATAGGGTTAACCGATTCTGAAGGTGGTGACATGTGGAGCGCTTATTTCGTCGATGTTTCCACACACACATGGATCATGGATATAGCGACGAAATTATTTCGACGAAAAAAAAACTTGTCTTTCGTGGAAATTGCAATGGATAACTGTGGCAATATCAACAAAAAACCATCGCAAATTTGGTCATATGTACTAGTGTGTCTAGGTGACGCTACAAACAATGTCACCGAGTACAATGCATTGATAGAGTTTCTTTGTGACACTTTGTCACATGGAATTTCACACCTCTGGGTCTACCTATATGCTCAATTGGTTGTGTCCCAGTTAAATGGAGTTTACTGCTTTTATGATCCTAATTTGCACCGATGTTTCCTTAGGGTACATATCTTAGAACGTTACTTCGATTACATTACATATATCCATGTTCCCAGGAGATTTAATCACATGACAAATACACTAGATAGTCACATATTAGATTGGAATGTTGCACACACATAGAAGGACA